>SPJY01006136.1:571133-595598 GCA_005191435.1 Raddia distichophylla
GGAGAGAGAGAGAGAGAGAGAGAGATAGACCCCGCGCTTGGAGCGGCGACTGTATCGGAGGCCTGCGGCGGCGATGGGATCGAGGGCGGCGGCAGTGGGATCGGAGGCTTGATGCGTCGGTGGTGGTGATGGGATCGAGGGCGGCAGCGAAGATAGGGTCGACGGATGGCGACCGGAGCTGAGGACGGGGGCGGAGACGACCGGATCTGAGGGTGGGGCGGAGGCGGCGACGGCGCCTAGTCGGGGGGCGGCGCGGGCGAGGATTCTAGTGTGGCGGCGGCACCGGAGGGGAGGGGAAGCAGTTGGGGAGAGAGGAGGTGCGGCGGCGGGGGCAACGGGAGTGAGGGAGGTGCGGCGGAGGGGGAGTGGGGGCGTCGGCTTGGGTGAGGGAGAGGGAGTGGGACGAGGGAAGGGGCGGTTTTGCGGGGTGGGGATCGTGGGAGGCGGGAGGCGGGGAGCGAGCCAGGGAAACCCAGAGGCGGCGGCTTGTAGATGAACGGTGCGAGGAGGCTATTGTTTGTTGGATGGTCTGGATTGAAAGTTCGAACTATCACCACCACCACCACAAGGTGCTTTATAATAGTAGATATATATATATATATATATATATCTCCATCTAGTATATATACGTACTACGTTGTTTTTCACGAGGAGAAGTATGTCGGGGATTAGATCACGGCTCATTTCTATGGCCCACTCTCTGACTGCCCAATCAAACAGCCTCCCAGGGCCTGACTCCCTGGAAGGTTCTATCAGGCCCATGTGCATCCTGCCGAACAGCTTCCTGACTGGCACGGTGCGTAACGGTTTAGGATTCCTGCTTGAGTCCGACTCGAGCAAGAGTTCTGCATGGCTACGTGAAAACCCGGACGTGGTTTTTCGGATTGGAGCAGAAGTCGTGATACCCAAGAATTAGAGTATACCTTATCTACCTCGGGATGTATTTGGCATGTATACGAGTTCGTTACGTTCTCGTGGTCAGCCCGGCCCTATTATCCCTCGGTAGGTCGGTTGTTCAACACTATATAAATAAGGTCCCTACGGCGTGTAGAGGGAGGGGAACATCGTGAGATCTAGCATCCAAGATCGCATACTACTTCCTGTACACTCAGGATCTCGTCGATACTTGTTCATCTTGCCGAGTTCCTCATTGTAATCCTTTTTTCATATAAAGAAGCGCTGGACGTAGTGTTGTTATCTTCCCGGAGAGGCCCAAACCAGAATAAAAACCCTATGTCTCCCTGTTGCTTGTTGATTGCTGTTTGCCTTGCTCGGCAGGCCTTCTTTCTCCATTTCGCAAGAACCTTAGTTGACTTGGGATCGATATCCCAACCGTCGACAGTTGGCGCCGTCCGTGGGGAATAGTAGATTAAGTATGTTCGAGCATGTCGAACTCTTTCAGCGCCCAGAAAACTCTTCCTGAGGGCTATGACTCAGAAGGGCAGGATGTCATGTCCTCTGTCAGATCGGATCGATCCGCTCGATCTCGATCACCTTCCAGATCTGGGACAGAGCTCTCTGGCTACGTTTCGGAGATGGTCTTAGATCAAGCTCCCATCATTGACGATGAGTATGGAACCGACGATCTTTACGCTGGCTTAGATCTCTCGGATTCCAAGGCCATGTCGGTTGATTCCTCCTGTGGCGACACAGTGATGACACCGTCTAGTGTACCAACACACGGCCGTCGCAGCGTCAATATGGCCAGCGCAGAAACCTCAGAGGATCCTGCATGGGCCGCGGCGGCCGACGAGATCGAGCGGGTCAATTCTGCTCGGTAACAAGATGGGGCCGCGCTGGCTGCTCGCGAACAAGATGTTATTCGCCGTGGTCTGGACGCCTCCATTAGTCAAACCTTGGCATAGATTCGTGATCGGCACAAGCGACAACGACGCAACCCGCCTCACGTATCTCCGCTAAGTCCCCCGGCAGACGTTCTACCTGCTTGGGACGATTTCCCGTGTAACCAGACCCCGGTCGGGCAAAACACGGACGCCTCAGGGATCCTAGGACCCCTTGAGCAGAGTCGGGAACGCGAGAATGATTTCAAGCCATGGCCACGGTGATCAGATCCACCAACCAGCCCAACCTCGTCCTCATGAGCGACGCTGTTGCACACGAATTTCGGCAACCCCGGTACGTTTTTAGTTTTCAATTCCTTTCCTTAGCGTTGGTTTTCCTAAAACTTCGTTGCCCGGATCTGCATTTATCTCTTTACGAACCCAGGGTCGTTTCTATACCCCTGTCTGGTTGATAAAGGGACAAATCAGCCTGGTCTTTTGCTCCCGTAGCGCTCCCCGCGTGCGAGCATATCTTTTTATATGGCAACGTAGCGCTCCCTGTGTGCGAGCATGTCTTTTTATCTGGCAACGACCTGTACAGCTCCAGTTAACCGAAGCGGTGCACCACCGAGGGAGTTCTGCCCACTGTAAGCCGATTCTCATCGCAACGGGCATGCCCACCGTAAGCTGATTCTCATCGCAACTGGCACTCCTAGCGTTGGTTCCGCACCCGTCAAGGTGACACCAACGCTACACGGGTCCATGCCCGGATAAGATTTCGCCTCTCCCCGGGAAAAATTATGTCTTATGCGGATAGGTCGTCTTCAGCGTGTTTTCCAAAACTCGCTTGGCCCTTTTTAGAGCCTGTTCTTGCTATCTTTTTTTCCTTACTGGATCGTTTCTTGTTTGTCTTCTGCAGGAAATTTAGGAACGGGGAACATCAGACGCCGGTGATGGTCGCGGGCGAGGTTCCAGGCTTCCCCACCAAAACCGATGTCTGGGGGAACATCGGACGCCGGTGATGGTCGCGGCGAGGTCCCAGGATTCCCCACCAAAACTGATGTCTGCATCCCTCTCTTCCCGGGTACGCTCCGCACATGTCCGGGGACTGATTCACTTTACCCGTGTATGATTTCTTGCCTTTACCCGGCACTGACCTTCACAGTTCGGTTAAGTCAAGGTAGTGCGCCACCAACGAAGTCCTGCCTACCGTAAGCCGATTCTCATCGCAACGGGCAAGCCTATCGTAAGCCGATTCTCATCACAATGGGCACTCCAAGCGTCGGTTCTGCACTTGGCAAGACAACGCTTACACTGTCGCAAGGAATACATTATGGGTAAAGCGTTGATTTCACACGTTCTCTTGCGGCTCTGACTGCGTCGGGTTGCCCGAAGCGCACGTTTGGTCCCCGCGACGAGCTCCGTGCTAGGGGACTGGATCTCTTTACCTGGTTCCTTTGACGAGCTCTACGCACGAGGACTGGGTCACCTTCCCTCTGGTATGCATTGTCTGCTCCTAGCACATGATCTACGTCTGGGGGCACATCACCTTCGCTCCTGAGCATGACATTCGCTCGAGAGCGCAATCTTTATTTCCTCGAGCAAGCTCTAACCCGAGAGATGGTTCCCCTATTTTCGTTCATACTTTTCTAAGTATCTTCATACCTGGATGCAGCAACACAAGTCTATCTCACGACTTGCTATGTTCATTCTTTCGGAATATCTGATCTTACCGAATGTAGTGGTACGCTCTTCACTACCAAGAATCCAATCCCTCCTTCATGACGTTCAGCCTGAAGGAAATAATTCATCTCACTTAAGGCTCGAGGACTAACTGTCAGGGATTGGATCACGGCCCATTGCTATGGCACACTCCCTGACGGCCCAATCGAACAGCCTTCTAGGGCCTAGCTCCCTGGAAGGTTCTATCAGGCCCATGTGCATCCTGTCGAATAGCTTCCTGGCTGGCACGGTGCGTAACGGTCTAGGATTCCTGCTTGAGTTCGACTCGAGTAAGAGTTCTGCATGGCTACGTGAAAACCCGGACGTGGTTTCCCGGATTGGAGCAGAAGTTGTGATCGCCAAGAATTGGAGTATATCTTATCTATCTCGGGATGTATTTGGCATGTATATGAGTTCGTAACGTTCTCGTGGTCAGCCCGGCCCGATTATCCCTCGGTAGGTCGGTTGTTCAACACTATATAAACAAGGTCCCTACGGCGTGTAGAGGGAGGGGTACATCGTGAGATCTAGCATCCAAGATCGCATACTACTTCCTGTACACCCAGGATCTCGTCGAGACTTGTTCATCTCGCCGAGTTCCTCATTATAATCCCCATTGCTGTTTGCCTTGCTCGGTAGGTCCTCTATCTCCCTTTCTTAAGAACCTTAGTTGACTTGGGACCGATATCCCAACCGTCGACAAAGTACACTTTGTCCCCTTCAACTATTGCAAAAGTTCAGTTTTACCCCCGCAACTCTAAAACCGGGCATCCAACCTATCTCAACTATCAAAACCGATCAAATTACCCCTTCAATCAAAACCACCATGGTTTTGGATAACATGTCATCCTATTCAGCATTTTTTCTACAAAATAAATTCACAAAAAACTATTAAATTGAAGAAAATCATAAGCAGCACAATAAATCATAAAAAATACCAAAAAATTAGAAAAATACGTAGAATCCAAATATTCAATAAAAGTATAATGTTTGTATATGTACTTATATGAATTTTTTTTTGTTGAAGAATTTTATTGATTAAAAAAAAGAATCTCGGAAATTTTGTTTGTAGAAAATAATAAAATGCAAAAGGTAAGTATGCTATTTTGAATGTTGAATTTATTTTTTAAAAATTACAACTAAAAGGGTCAAGCTAACTTTGAATTTGAATTAAAAAATGCAAATTAAAAGGTAAAGCTAACTTCCCTATATTTCTCTTAATTTTCTCATTTTCCTATAAGGCAGACTTATTTTCCCTAAAAGCTCAAACTATTTAATCAATAAAAGATATTGTAGGACAACTCTATTTTTTTCATATAATTATGCACATAAATTATAGTATTTGGATTCTACACATTTTTTTCCAATTTTTTTATTTTTATTCTATTTTTATACTTCTATGATTTTCTACAATTTATTTAATTTATTTTTAAAAAAAAATTGGATGCCATGTCATCTAAAGCCATAGTGGTTGTGGGCCTCTTTTCCACCCTCCTTGTAGAGCCCAAATGGAGCACTTATGCCGCCACAGCCCATTTCTATCATAGGCCCCAAGGCCCACATTCGAAACTCGCACCGTACACGGTCAGCCGCTGCTCTGCTCTTGCCGAGCGCACAGTACAACGTAAGCTAGCTTCGACACTTTGCTCGTGGAAATGCCTTTCGGTGAAACTAGAACAGAAAGCGCGCGTTGCTTGCTCGATGGATCATTTTTATAACGATGTTTAGTTCATGTTTGAATGTGTCATGACCCCAGTACTTGTCATGGGAATCCAGCACCACGAGTCGATACTAATCCCAGTTTAGTATCTCGTGATGGACAGCACGGTGGAATCATCACAGTATATTTAATTAAAGTGAAATAAGAGTGAACCATAGTATTTTATTACAAAAACAAACTGGCATACCAGTTGATAGTCTATGAGGAATTAAACAATAACAGAAGACATCAGAGAAATCCAAATTAAAAAACTATGATAAATTTCAAGGTGTCAACCCGAACACCTTAGCTAGTCTTGCGCTCCCTCGTCAGGGCCTTCCTAGTCCTAACCATAATCTGAATAAAAAAATATATCCGTAAGCAATTTAATGAGTACGCGGCTACCCAGCAAGCAGTCCTTAATTATGAATGCAAGGTCAAGGATGGGATTAAGGTTATTTTACCCAAAACTACATCTAGTCATGTTTTAGTTGTCCAAGTTTTAATTAAGTGAATGCATGATCATATATCTCCATTCTCAAGTTCAACAAAAGGTGCATCTCGCACCAGGCCAATTCCCAGCCTAATTTAGTCATGTTAAATATTGAAAATGGTGAATCTACATGTGCAAACCTCTCGTCCCGTCCATGATCGTGGACATGGCTATCATGATAGTTTTAACTCTGCAAAGTGTGTACAAGTTTTCCCACAAGCCCCGTCTCATCCACTAGAAGAAACGGTACAAAACTTTTTCAGCCTACTATGCCCACCACTTCCCAACCCTCTCTTAAGGTTTCCCCGGCCCCGCCGATGCCCGCCACAGTAGGGCGCCCTACGTCTAGGCACCATCCGTGGGTCGTTCCCCATTTAACCCATTCGGTCTCAGGAACGCACCTACCCCTCAAAGGAGATTGCAAGCCTCCTCCTAGGGCAGCTGTGACGAAACGTAATCGGCCAGCCTAAGAGCCAGGAGTTAGTGAGTTTCGTAGTGTACTAAGTCAGGGCCGAAGGCACAAGTGGCTGTACGGTAAGGTTTGATCTAGTAATACACAAGTTTGAGTCCTTATTAGAGAAGACCGTCTCATCCCCACCACAATCCCAGAAACATCACTGCCGGGTCTCCTCTAAATCAACTACAACTTTTAGTTGTTTAGGTTTTTACCACAAATACCAACGTGAAGCATAAGCCTCACCCAAAACTCATTTTTATAGTGAATCCCAAATGCAATCCTACCCAACTAGTCAAGGATAGGCTAGGAAATATTCAACGGGTTCACAAGGTGGCTAAAGCATATTAATAGATGATTAACATGTATACGTACTCACGCCTAATAACATGCATGCAAATAATTCCGAAAGATACACAACAGTAAATTGTATTGCAAAACTAGGACGGAATATGTAATTAAGCTTGCCTTCGAAAAACTTCGAGCTTTGCGAGTCCCACTGCGGTTCCGGGCAACAATCCGGACAACACTCGCAACCACCGTCTAAACATACGGACACTAAATCAACACAACAATTGCACCCAACGTCTATACATACAAACAACATATAACATAATAGCAAGATCAATACAGAGGAAATAATTATTAAATATACAGAAAAATTTTAGGATTTAAATGTGATTTTTAGGCTTCAAAATCATCCAATTTCGAGTTACGGAGCTCCCTAAACAATTCGGGGAAGTTTCGAACTAAATAGAAAATTCTAGGAAAAGAAAAACCGATTTAAAACCTTAACAGGCCGAACCGAAGGAACCGGCCCAATTTCTCCCACGCGCGCTCGGCACAGCTCGGCCCAGTCCGGCGCGGCGGCATGCGGCTGACAGGTGGGGCCCACGAGACAGTGGCGCCCAGCGGCTGACGAGCGGGACCCACTGCACAGAGGTGGCGGAACAGTGCTGGCGTGGCAGTGACGCGGCGGCAGGTGGCCGTGACGCGGCGTGTCACGTGGCTCTCAGTGCCGGTGAGGTGCTAACGTGGCGTGACACGTGGCTGATGAAGTGTCATGCCACATGGCAGTAGTGTGCTGGTCTGGGGTGACGTGGCATGCAACTGTCGTGCCACGTGGCTCTCGGGCTGACGCGGCACGGGCGGGCCCGCCGGTCAGTGACCGTGGCGTGATTCACGCGCGTGCACATGGCACGTGGCGCCATGCATCGCGTGCGAGGCGGCAGGCGGATCGGCTGCCTCTGACAGGTGGGGTCCACGGCCTGACCTGATCCACACGTCAGTGACTAGGGCTAGATCTGGCTCGGGTGATTGAAACGGCGCCGGCATCGGCGGCGGATCCCACGAGGACACGTGGCGCTGCGGGATTGGGCGGCGGCGACGGAACAGTTTGGGAGCCGACAGCGGCGGGACCCACGGGACACGTGTCACGGCGCGATTGGCGCAGTGCGGCGGCGCGGTTGAAAACGGTTCCGGTGGGTGGGTCCCGCCGCGCCAACCGCCGTGCGACGCGCGTTGCCGCGGGGTCCGCAAACCGCGTCCCGACGGGACCGCGCTGGGGTGACGTGGCGAGCGCCGGTTCGCTCCCGATCTTCCGCCGGCGTGCGGACGCCGAGGATCGCCGGCGAACGTGGAGACAGCTAACTACGGCGAGTTATTCCGTGCGGAAAACTGCACCAAAATGGGTGATCCGCATATGTATTTCGTTCGTCTCGATGAGATCTATCTGTCGGTACCATCTACACGATGAATTACCTACGGGAAACGGAGATTTACCTCGAAAATGCCTCGAGATGGGGTCTTGAGCCGTAGGGTTTAGGTGTGGGGGTGGGGAGTGGAATGGTCGGCGAGGAAAGTGCTTCGTTATTTTCCACTAACTAAACGTTTAGAACGGTGTTTGATGACCGAAGAGACGGCGCAACAGATGAGGTGGCATAAGGAGGGTAAAAGGACGAAGGGCGACTTGATGGTATATCCCTCAGATGGAGACGCGTGGAAGCAATTCAATCAGAAACATATGGATTTTGCGGCTGATCTAAGAAATGTGCGCCTGGTAGTTGCCACCGATGGGTTCACCCCTTTCAATATGATAGCTGCATCGTATTCTAGTTGGCCAGTGTTCACTACGCCTATTAACCTTCTGCCGTCACTTTTATTGAAAGAGGAGTTCATGTTTCTATCCCTCATTGTGCCTGGTCCAAAGAATCCTTAAAAGAATCTGGATTTTTTCATGAGACCTTTGGTCGAAGAGCTGAAGGAGTTATGGGAGAATGCAGCAGTAATGTACGATAGGAAGACAAATACCAATTTTTGCTTGAGGGATGTCTTTTTGTGGTTTATTAATGATTTTTAAGCATACGGAATGTTCTTAGGATGGAGCACGCATGGCAAGCTAGCATGTCCCGTTTGTATGGATGATACAAGTGCGTTTCAGTTAACACACGGGGGAAGACATGTTGGTTTGACTGTCAACGTGCTTTTCAGAAGCTAGATCATCCTTTTAGGAAATAGAGAAATGCTTTTCGAAGAAATACCACTGTGAAAGGACAAAAACATGGGCAGATGACCATAGCTGCCATCCAAGCTTTGCAATCCAAGTTAGTGGAAGGGAGAAATGGTGTTTACGAGGGTTACGGCGTGTCACATTATCGGACACAAAAGTGTAGTTTATACTCACTTCCTTATTCAAACGAATTGCTATAACCCCACAATTTTGATGTCATGCATCAAGAGATGAATGTGGGGTAAGCAATCTTTGGGAGCAATTTTGACATTCGTGACAAGATCAAGGATAATGTGAAGGCACGTCTCGATTGCACTGAAATATGCAGTCGACCATCAATGGATATGATAAAAGGAAGGTTAAAAAAGCGCAAGGCTTCGTACTACCTAACAAGGCTCGTGTTGAAGGTTCCATAGCAGAATCGTACTACATGCAAGAGATAACCAACTTTTTCAACAAATATTTGGCGAGAAAGCACATTGTTAACAGTTAAATAACAAGATACAACACAGTTTGCAACGAACTCAAATATGACCTAAAACTGCTTCATGGGAAAGGCAATCCTATGGGAAGAAATACACGACGAGAGTTATCACAAGAAAAAGATTGGTTGCACTCTTATATGCGTTCGACGACATGGAAGAAGAGGAGGACATGCAGAATCAATTTATACAAAAAGAATGGACAAGGATGAACGACCCCAATTCGTAGGAAAGAACTCAATTGATGAAGGAGGGTGTTAGAACAGGATGCCCTAACTTCATAGTTTGGTTTTGGAAATATGTAAGTATGATTTTTTAGATATTGTTCGTAACCTTTTTAACATACCAGTGTAACTTTTTTCTTTTGTATAAAACCGAGGACGATTAATTCGAGTGTACACAACGATCTCCATATTTTGTCGCGTGGACCAAGAACAAGCGTAAAGGTGCACGAAACTTATGATGTCAACGGGTTTCGTTTCAGATCCGCATCTCACAAAAGATCAAAACCTAATTTAAAATCAATCAACATTTGTAAACTGTGTTACAGGTAAGATGATACGGAGTACTACGGTATCATAGAGGAAATAATTGAACTAGTATTCGAAGAAAGTAAGGAACTATCGGTTGTTCTCTTTCGTTGTATTTGATTCGATCCTTCGAAAGAGGTTAGACGTCGACTAGAGTTAGATTTGGTGGAGGTTAATCTCACGTCAAGATTACAAGGGTATGATCTGTTCATCCTTCCCAACCAGGCGGAGCAAGTGTACTATCAGTCTTATCCATGTCGCAAAGCAATGAAAGCTACTACTAAACGCGACGAGGAAGATCTTCGGTAATGGTGGGTTGTGTACAAAGTTCGAAGACCTGGAAGGTTGGCTACCCGACGTCCGATGATTATCATCAACCAGCATAAGAGCAACGTTTGAATGGCAATGTCGTGATTGATGTTGGGAATGGACTAGATAACCTAGTAGCCACAATCGATGACAATGTAAATGAAGAAATAAATCTACCCAATTAGCAAGCGCAAAAGCACCACAAGCATCGCAATCACCGCAAGCACAACAAGAAAAGATGGTCGACGAGCTTGTCGATGATTCTCTTGATGTAGATGATACATACTTCTAATTCAATTTGTATTCATAATGGTTAATATTTGCTTTCTAATTTCATTTTTTTTATTTTTAATAATATGTGGACTAACATTTACTTTTAAATGCAGTATGCCACGACGACGACACATCAGCGAGCCAGGAGGGTCCCACCTAGGTTACCGACCTCTTCGTGGGCGCCCCGCCGATGTTCACCCAGCCGTCCAATTCCCCGTCAAGCGATCCGCGGCCGAGCGATCCCGATCAATAGCTTGCTAAGTTCATCTTTCGAGAATATTACATTCAGTTTGAAACTTGGACTTCGATGTGTTAGGTGATTGTGGTGACGAACTTGCACTTTGATGTGTTATGTGTGGTGATGGAATTATGTTCAATTTTGTGCATTTCTATATTTTTGTGTGCTTTTGATGAATTGTGGTTGCATATATGTGACATGGGTATATATGAATTGCGGGGTGTTTTGGGTTTGCAGGTGCCTCCGAGCAGCGGCAGCCGCAAAAATTTGTGTTTTTTGGTTTTTTAAAACTAATTTTTCTGTTCTATTGCTGTCTCGACGGAGACTACCCCTGGGCCGATGTGGGGCCCACCTGTCAAACTGTCGACGGCTACATACAGCCGTCGATACTTTCTTCCCGGGCCACGGCACCAGGAACTTGTCGAGGTGGGACCCACCTGTTGTAGTCTCGACGGCTAGTGGTCGGCCGTCGAGAATACGCCGCCCTTACGTCGAACGATGTCTGGTGGCTTTGTATCGACAGCTAAACCTATAACCGTCGAGACTAACTCTCTCGACGGCCTGGTTGTCGAGACTATGTCTCTGATGAGGACATCACTCCTACCGATGCGTCCACTCTACCACCACCTACTGTGCAAGGACCTATAACAAGGGCACGTGCGCGACAACTAAATCATCAGGTGGGCTCGTTCCTTACCACACAAGAGAATACCAATAAGAGCGAGTTACTACCTAATAATATTGTGCTTGTGCTTAGGAATGATGGTGTTGATCAGCGAGGATGGAACTCTACACCAAGACAAGTTGGAAACCAAGTCTACCACGAGTACGAGTCCGGTTCGGCCACGGCGGAGCAGTCTGTCTTCAAACGGGCGAAGCAGATGCATATCAACTCCGTTTGGGGCGTTTAAATACATTACGGAGAAGCCCTCGACGAGACCTTTCCAACGGATCCATTTGCACATCCAAATTCCATCTGAGTTGATCACAATCGTCGAAATAAGAGGCGACCAGATTCTGTTGGGCTGCCGGTGCTGCGTCACCTTCCTTCTGGGCTTCGGCCCGTGTATCCCGAGCAGGGGGGTCGCCCCAAACGCTAGCTGCCGCCCCTCCTGCCTATTAAGACTTGGTAGCCGTCATTGTTAGAGTTGGGTTTTGCTTAGATATATTTCTGCCATCGCAGTATCGCCGATCATCGGTTTGTGGAACCCTAAATTTGTGATCTTAATACATATTCGCAATTTCAGATTGCTTCTTCTTCGTTCTTGCTTGTGTTCTCGATACGCTCGTAGGAACTAGCCTTCGTGGTGAGGTCGACCGTGCGCTTGCGTGGTTGATAACGAACAGAGACGGTGGTGTAGCGATTGCGGGCCTAGATCGGTGCTGATCAAGGTCGGATCGCCAACGTCGAGTTCTCCACCAAATCGACTTATCCATACCTGTCGGAAGATCGGGACCCCGTCCCCATCAGTCTCTCTCTCTCTCTCTCGACGAAGTTTCCTCGATGGCCCTGTCTCGATAGTTGGCCGTCGAGACTGAGTAATCTCGACGGTTTGCTTACTTTTCTCGACGGCTCAAACTTTCAAGACTGTAGCAGTCTCCTATAGTGATTGCAAAAACAGTAAGGAAATGTCTCGCCCACCAAGTCATTATGGTAACCTTGCTAATGACTCGTGCCTATAGACTTTTGTTGGTGAAAGGCAGGCGACCCATGAGAAGTTGTGGCCCATTCAGGCAGCCCCTAAAGCAAACAAAGCCCATGAAGACAATTTGATGAGGACATCACTAAGTCGGATACATCCATGAGATCAATGACTAAAGTCCTTCCAAGTGACCCGCGATTTTTGATCATCATGCAAGAACCGAACACACGAACCCGTGCGCGACAACTCAATTATCTGGTAAACTCGTTTGTTGGGTTAAATAATTATACATTGGATAATAGACTGCTACCTAATAACAATATTATGCATAGGAACTTGAACAAGCACCAACTACAAGACATTAAAACATCAATCAATGCAATAAAGCATGGTGAGAATGCAAAAGGATTCCACTCGGCCATCAATGACCAGTCTGAATTCAAAAAGGCCTAGAGAATGCAAACGGAATTCGATTGTAATGTGTGAGCACTCGTTGCAAAGATAACTTCACCATCTTTCCAACGGATCCAGCCTCACCTACAAACTCCAAGCAAGCTAGCCGCAGCAGTCAAATTAATCTCGTAGATAGATTCAGTCTTTTGTTCTTCCTGGGTGTTGCATCACCATTACTTTGGGTTGAGTCCCTATGTATTCCTAGTGCGTGAGAGCATCTCCTAGAAACCATCCCCCTCCCTATATATTGGACAAGCCTCTCCCTTTTCACCTTAGGTTTTATTTTAGATCAGTTGCCCCATGTGTGGAACTATATCTTTTGTTCTCCTTTCTCGGCTAGAGCAGTTGTAAACAAGTACCGAACCTCAGTTCGAGTGTGCGCTTGTGACATCCTCTATTTTGTCGTATGTCACTTGTATATTCAAAATCATAAAAATAAAATAAAAGGGAATTAGGTTTAAGCCAAAACCCTAGCAAACCTTTTTGAAAAATCCTAGAAAAATTCTCATAAATCCTAAAGGCCACTATTTAGCCACCCTCCAAATTTTAAGTCCAAATCCCAAAGATAGCCTGTGATTCCGTAGAGTGTTGCCATTCTGCCGGGAGCCCGTCAAACGCATGAAATGAAGAGCAAACATGCAAGACCAAGCCCAAACTTGGGGATGGTTATTTGAGGCCTAAACCTGTCCAAAGCCAGAAGCCCAAGTCAAAATTCGCGCATTTGTAAAAATACCAAATTTGGGGAGTCCTAAACGTATTCGAATTAGAATTTGAGCCTAATTCAAATTACACCCAATAGAGGCCTGCCCTAGGTTAACCAACACAGTATATAAGCACCCCAAGACCCCCCTCAACACCACAACTCGTGCAAGCCAAAGATCAAACCCTAGCTGTCGAGAAAACCCTAGCCCGAGGAGGTTTTCAAGGTAGATCTTCCTGTGTTGTGCCCAAACCTAGGTGTAGATGCCACCATCGCGTAGAGCTTGTCGAGGCTAGGGATGGCAACGAGCCGAGCTTGAGCGAGCCAGGCCCTGGCTCGCTCAAGCTCGTTCACTGACGAGCCGAGCCGAGCCGAGCTCGGTCACCGAACGAGCTAGGAAAAAAGCTCGGCTCGGGCTCGTTGAAAGCTCGGTCCGGCTCGTGAACAGCCTAATATGTGCTCTTTGAGGTTTGAAGAAATGGTGTTTCAGTGGTTTCGATGGAGGATCGCCTTTAGGATGAGATTTTGAGAGCTTTTTTGGACGTATATTAGGGGTATGTCCAGCCATAGACAAGTTGATGGGTCAATTACAAGTGGTATGAGATGAACTAATACCAAGAAGCCCATGAATCCACGAGCCACGAGTGATCCACGAGCGAGCTAGCCCTAGGCTCGGCTCGTCTCGCTAATTGACCGAGCTGGAAAAAAAGCCTGAGCTCGGGCTCGTTGGCCTACGAGCCGAGCCTGAGCCGAGCCAAAACCGAGCGAGCTACGAGCTGCTCACGAGCTGCGAGCCAGATTGCCAGCCCTACGAGGCGATCCAAATGGATACTTGGATAGTCAGCTTTGGTGGAGAAACGGGCAAGCAAAAGCTCTCCGAAGTTTGGGCCTCCGCCGCCGCCGCCGCCGCCACCCTCACCGTCGGCGACCTTGGCCTGCACGCCACGCCGCCCGATCCGCTGCGCCCAACCCGTAGCCGCCACCTGGGCCCACCAGCGCCCTCGTCCACCCGGGCACGCGTTGGCCGCGGAGTGGCACCCCTGCCGTGCCACGCATCGCTGCCCTGTTGGCCGATGCCTCCGCCCAGTAGCGCGCCGCCACGGGTCGCCTCACCGTCGTCTCCCGCCCCCGCCGTGCCTTGTGTCACCGTTCCGCCGCCCAATCCCGTGCCACTGCGTGTCCCGCCCTTGCGCCGCGCTTTGCTGGACCGATCAGTTCGGTCCGGTTCAGTCTAGTACGGTGGTTTTAACCGGTTTATTTATATTAGTATTTTCTGATTTTATCTAAACTTCTAAGAATTGTTTGGGGAGCATCCAAACTCCAGATTAGATGATTCCAGAATCATTAAATCCCATAAATAGCCTAGACTTTTATATATTTATTTGAAATATATGTTATGTGGTGGAATTTTCTGTTCTTATGCATTTGTATCTACGTTTAGAACGTCTGTGCTCCCCCTGTTCGGCGTTTTTCAGAAGTTTTCCGAAGGAGGACCTCAAGAGCCGGAGTTCTACCAAGGCAAGATAGATTGCATCTTGCTCTCCTATTTTGCAAAACTCACCCGTTTAACTGTTTTATTTATTTTTCTTATGTATGAAATGATGGGAAGGGTTAGAAACCTAATTATTCACATTGCGTCATCTACCCTTGAATTGAGCCATTTATTGTTACCTTATTTATTTTTTCTAGAATATCCTTGTGCATAGATGCTACTACTCGTGGGTTATTATTTGTTCGGTTATTCATCATTTATTAATCTTGTGACTTGGTATATTTGGAGGTGGTGAGTTACTTAATAACCTAATCAACTAAAACTTACGTGGCGTGAGTTGACTAAAGGTGGCAAATCGAGTGGTTTTGTGGAATGAGGATTGTGGTGGCGGTAGTCACCTTGGTCTAAGGACACTTGTCGTGTGCTTATCCGGCCAAACCATTCAAGCGCAACCATAAGGGATAGCTCTAGCCGTTGGCCAACATATGCTAGTCCTGGCTTAATAGTTAGGGAAAACTGTTAACACACTTTACCTTGAAAAGATCAGGCTGCAGTCCATGGGCTCAAGAGGGGGACCCGAGTTGTCGAAACCTTAGAAGGGGTATCGGTGTTAACAGAAAGAACTAATGAATTGCCTTGTATTGTTACTTGGTCTGTGCTCCAAAGGAAGAGCTAAGACGCAAAAGTATTACTAGGCTTATGGGTAAAGTGTGCTACACTCTGCAGAGGTTAAAACTATCATAATAGCCATTCCCACGGTCATGGGAGGGGAGGAAGGTTGTACATGGTAGTCTCATGTGTTATTTAATAACCTGATGGGTTGATTTTGTTATTCGAGGCTTGTGCAGTTTTGCAGAGGGGCTTTCGAAGCCGAGCTCTGTGTGTTACTTTGGGAATCTATTCATCTTTGTTAATTGTTCCACAAATGCTTTGACAACACTTTAATTAATTTTGATTAGAATAGGTGTTTATGCAAATTAATCATCATGTTCTTATTTATACGCATCGTTGATTTTCTTTTGATCAAAGCGGTATTACTATAGCAAATTTTGTTATTTTTATATAGCCTATATGTTGTCATAATTTTTGACGATTTTTTCGTGATTTTTAGTAGTCATTCCAAAGATTCTAAAACTATTTTTAAATTATTTTTTATAATCTTTAGACCTCATTTTGAACATATACGCTACAGTAATATGCCAACATTAATCTTTAGACCTTATTTTTTTAATAATATTTAGGCTCTCAAATTTGTTACTGTAATACGCCAACGCAACAATACGCTGAAAAGAACAAGGCTAAGATAACAATCTGAGCAATGTCTCACAGTGGGTCTATCCAACCATCCTTGTTCTCTAACAAGTGTCCACTCTATTGATTTAATATCTCTATATCTATGATCCAGTAACATGATCATCAATCAATAATGTGATGATCCAAAAATCATAATTGTTCAGGTTATGACATAAGATGAGGGACCAATTTAGACTAACATTATATAGTAAAAGAGTTCCAAGAACAAGTCATATTTGTTGATCGTTACCGATGATGTTACTTAAGAAACTAGGATATATTATTATCCATCATAAACATAAAAGTAATACAGTCATCTCCAAGACCGCCTGAATGGCTTATCACTCATATTTTTTTTACTCGCACTAGAGTCTACCAGCCGAATATCCCATATCCAATTCTTATGTATGCCTTTCATAAAGGTTGTGGTAAATATTTGTATAGTCTAGAATAGTTCCAGCCTATGAATCTCCTTTAGGTATTGATTTGAAAACTAGTGCGAGACGCAACCAAGAACACATTTTCTTGCCACCAAGAACACATTCGTAATACTTCTTAACTATTTTACAATGTTTCTTTTGCAACAATCCAGTGGCATTCACCCAGATTTGATTGATATCTGCATATTCAGTAACACTTACTTTAATATACTAGGTGTGAAACCTGTAGTAATTATGAAGCTCATCAAGTATTAAAATATCGAATCTTGCTTACCAATGTGACATACTCGAGAAAACATTCTCAGTTAAACTCTAAAACAAAATAAATGGGAATTGTTATATACAAAGCCCTTTTTAAAATAGTTTGATTTAGGTTTAAATCCAAAACCATAGGAAACCTTCGGTAAAATCCTAGAAAAATTCAGGAGGACATTAGAAGCCAAAACACTAGCCACAATCCAAATTTCAAACCCAAACTCCTAAGGTAGCTCTTGATTCCATGAGTGTTTCATTTTAGCCGAAAGCTCATAAAACTTATGAAATAATGAGCAAACGAGGGAATCTCATGCCCAAATTTGGAGGGGAGTTTCTAGAAGACTAATCTCATGTTACGATCGATAAGAGCTTAAGTCGAAACCACAAAGATAAACTTGGTTTCCATGTTTTTAGGAACCGAAACCTACTCGGATAAGAACTAGAGTTCTAATCCAACTCTTTGATCTCTAGGGCCGACCCAAGCCCTCCTTGCCACTATATAAACCCCCCAAGACTGCTCCCCCAAGTCCCCAACTCAAGAAGCCTCGGATTAGGAGCCCTAGCCACCAAAACCCTAGCCACGAAGACTTTTCGAGGTATTCCTCTCTATGCCCCATATTAGATGGCACCATTGTGTAGAGCTCGTCAAGACAATCCATTTGGATATATGGATCTCCTATTTTGGTGAAGAAACGTTGGAGAAATCACTGGCCATCTAATGCTAGCCACCTGTCCTACCCTGTCGTCACTTCCCATGTGTCGCGCATGCGTCGCTAGCTCCCGCCACGCGTCGTGCGCTGCACACCGCTCTTCCGCCGCAATGCGGCAACACCGCATTAGCCATTTTCCGCGCATTGTGTGTCCCCAGATGCCCACGCACGCTACTCCCGCCGCTACTCACTGGAGAAAACCGTGTGTACCACCTTTTTTTTATTTTTGTTGGTTCACCCAAATAAAGCTAGTTTATTTATTTAGGGAGCATCTGAACTCCAAATTAGATGTTTTAAGTGCTATTATTCTCCATGAATAGCCTAGAATTTTATATATTTTTATGGACTATATGTTTTGTTGGATTGTTTGTTGTTCTTATGAATATGCATCTACGTGTAGATCGTCCGTGTACGCACTGCTCGGGAGGGTTACAAGAGCAACCCAGAGGAGGATCCCAAGATTAGGCGAACTAACAAGGCAAGATAGTTTGGATTTTTCTTCCTATTTTGCAAAAATCACCTTTTACTATTCTGCTTTATTATCTCATGCATAAAATGATGAGTCTAGGTAGAACCTAATATATTCACATAGCATCGTTGACCCTGTGAATTTAGCCTATTTTCTTACCGCCTTGGTTATTTTCTAGCCTATCCTTGTGCATAGTATGCTAGTACCCGTGGGTTTGGTAGTTGGTTATGTTTATCATTATATAATTGATATTGTGACTTAGTGTGACTTTGTGGATGCTGAGTTGTTTTTAACAACCTAATGAAATAAAACCTACCTAGCGTGTGTTGACTCAAGGTGGCTAGTCGGGTGGTATTGATGGCATGAGATATGTGGTGGAGGTAGTCACCTTGGTCTAATGACCCTTGGCGTGTGCTTATCCGGCCGAACCAAACAAGTGCAACCATAAGTGATAGGTATGACATATCGACCAACATGTGCTAGTTCTGTCTTAGTAATTAGGAAAAACTGTTAACATATAGTACAATGAAAAGATCGGACACTTGGGTCCATTGGCTCAAGAGGGTGACCCGTAGTTGAAACCTTAGATGGGTATCGGTGTTAACACAAGGAACTAATGAATCGCATTGTATCGTTACTTGGACTAGACTCCTAAGGAAGAGCTAAAACATAAGAGTACCAGTAGGCTTATTGTGCTTTTGGGTAAAGTTTGCTCAGATATAAAGAGGACATTCCTCAGTTGCCCGGCAACACCGACTTTCAGGTGACATGCACCAAGGCAATGACATGAGCACAAAAGAAAGTAAAGCCACATGACTGATCTCATCAACCATGTCAATCATTTGATATCATCAACTAGCTAGCCCCAACAATCAATCCAATAATTGTGCCTTGATTCCATTAGAGTAATCACATTAGTCATATGGCTACTTTGTAACGCGTACATGCATACACATACAATACATTTAAATGGTACAATAGACATCAAGCTCAGCTAATCCAATTTGCTAAGATAATCAGATTAATCCAAAGCGAGGTTGATGTAATTAGTTACCTTTGAATTTCTAGGACTTGTGCGATCCAAGGCCCACATCATATGTGGTCCGCGCCATCCATGAACCCACATTGTATGTGGCTGATGATTGTCATTGGGTATAATCCCAATAGACTAGAGGTTCATAGTCAGGGTTAGAGGTCGTACGAGCCGTTTAGAACTGGTACAACCACAATGGACTCGGCTGGTCAAAAGGGTTGAGAAGGAGTTTGGTGGTGCCAGCTGGTGGTTGAAGACTTCACCGGGAGTTGGGACAGTTCGGTGGGGGTTCCGGACGCGTGAAGATGGTGTGGGAAGGTTCGAGGCCCAGGCTGGTCATGTTCCTGGTTAGCCTATGGCAAAACCCTGGTTGGGTTCCGGGTTAGCCTCTGTGTCGAAAACTCGGGGTTTGTATGTGGCTGGGTTACGGATGAGCCCATAGTTAAAACCATGGTTAGGTAATGGGTGGTATCACTACTATAGATAACCCCTTCTGCACCACATCATGTGCTTATTCGGTAATCAGTAATTTCAGATTGCATCTACCGTGTTCTTGCTCGTGTTCTCGATTCGCTTGCAGGAACTAGCCTTCGTGGTGAGGTCAACCGTGTCTTGGCGTGGTTGATAACGAACGGAGACAGTGGTGTAGCGATTGCAGGCTTAGATCTGTTCTGATTGGAAGCCGGATCGTCAACGTCGAGTTCTCCACCAATCGTGTTTATCCTACCTATCGGAAGATCGGGACCCCCGTCCCCATCACCATGTATCAGAGCCTCGGTTGCCCATCAGGTATACTTGTATCCCTTTGTTCATTGTTTATTTTCCACCTATAGTCCAGAAAATTGACCAACAAAAAGATTTGAACATGTAAACATGTACCTCATGGAATTAACCTGTATAACATCTGTGCACAATTCTTCAATAGAAATATTAGCTCTATAATTGTTACTCATTAATCACCAAAATCACTTAAAGGCCTAGATGCACTTTCATTGTGACTTGGTATATTTGGAGGTGCTGAGTTGCTTATAACCTAATCAACTAAGACCTACGTGGCGTGTGTTGACTAAAGGTGGCAAGTCAGGTGGTTTTGTGGAGTGAGGATTGTGGTGGAAGTAGTCACCTTGGTTTAAGGACCCTTGACGTGTGCTTATCCATTCAAACCATACAAGCGTAACCATAAGTGCTAGCTCTAGCATGTCGGCCAACATGTGCTAGTCCTGGTTTAGTAATTTGGGAAACTGTTAACACACTTTACCTTGAAAAGATCAGGCTGCGGTCCGTGGACTCAAGAGGGGGGCTTGAGTTGTCGAAATCTTAGAGGGGGTATCGGTGAGAAGGAACTAATGAATCACCTTGTATCGTTACTTGGTCTGTGCTCCAAAGGAAGAGCTAAGATGCAAAGTATCACTAGGCTTATGGGTAAAGTGTGCTACACTCTGCAGAGGTTAAATCTATCATGATAGCCGTTCCCACGGTCATGGGAGGAGAGGAAGATCGTACATGGTAGACTCATGTGTTATCTAAATAACCTGATGGGTTGGTTTTGTTTAAGTATTCGAGGCTTGTGCAGTTTTGCAGAGGGGCTTTCAAAGCCGAGCTATGTGTGTTACATTGGGAATCTATTCATCTTTATTAAGTGTTCAACAAATGATTTTACAACACTTTAATTAATTTGACTAAAATAGGTTTTATGCAAATTAGCCATCCTGTTCTTATCTATACCCTTGCATTCATATATAAGGATTCTTGCTGGGTAACCGTGTACTCACTATACAAACCACAAATATATCATTGTTCAGGAGAAGATTCAGGTCCGGTTTGCCCGTAGGATCAGGAGGATTCTGTACCTAATTTTGAGGACTAGCAGTCGTTCGAAGGGTTGGATTAGAGAGCATCGTCATATCTTTTATCCGCTGCATTTATTTGAATTTCCGCAGGTTTGAACTATGCTATATCGTCTTATCCAAACTATTGTAATAAGTGGTTGTGTTACAATTACTTTTGAATTAATATGTTATTTTCTTAGTTAATTATGATTGTGTTGTGATGCTCGACTAATGTCGCTCATGAGTTGCTAGCATTGATAGCTAGGACTAGCAATGGATCATGGGTGGATCCCGGTGAAGCTGGGGTTGTGACAGAACAAGGAAAAGAACAAATGATTCCATCTAATAAAAAATGTTATTCTTGAAGGACAACTCTCTGGATTTCTATGTCTTGTGGTCTCTTTACCCAATTACTGGTAATTATTAACCACTCTCTCTTGATATCAAAATATTGGCACAACGAAGCTAATAGTTGCATGTGTTGTTTTAATGTCGAAAATGTATATAGCTTTACATGTCTAGTGACTTTTGTTATGCTGTGAATTTAAGATAGTGAGATTATTTTTAAATTTGTGTTGTTGTGATTATTTGCATAATTGCGGCAACATGCTAAAGCTGCCAAAAATGGCTATCCATGGTATCTGTGTTGTTCATGACTAGAACTGGCACAAATGATTAGCGCATCTATGTTGGTTCCAACTAGAAAACCAACACAGATGCCCTGGTTATCTGTGTCGATTTCAGTCACGAACTAACACAGATAACCTACTTTGTGTCTTTTTTATCCAACACAAATTATTGTCACCATCTCTGCCACATTGTTTGTGTCAGTTCAAGAATCAACAAAGATGTAGGTTATGAACCTGCACATATGCACTTTTGTGCACTAATGATACTTGAAAGATACTCAAGACCATGATTCGGACACCAGGAGTCTTTGGCCATCTCCAATGATGCCAAATTAGCAAGCTGCAAGGACTCCACCTTATCTTTTTGCATATGTGAAAGAGAGAAGGAGAGAAGAGAGATAGAGGCAGCACTTAGTTAATAGTCAGTGTTACAGCCAGCTGCAATCCTGCCATCTCAGTGGCCCAACAACAATCCGGCTCTTCCAGGACCAACACCTCATCTAGGACCTAGATCCCGCACATGTATTGGCCCAACTAGAGCCACAACCATGGTCCTGGCCTAATTTGACTTAAAAGACTATCATGATGGGTGATGGACACCTTTTGTTGAGACGAATGTGGAGGGTCCCCTTAGGTGATAATGAATATATGTGACAAGGACGAATTTGAAATGGTTTTGAAATTGTCTTATGTGCGTGGTCGAGTCGTAGACTTAAGCGCTAGTGGCGTGGGCATAGCTGCGTGGTCGAACCGTAGACGTCGCCACTCATGGTGCCGGCCTAGGAATGTCACAGAGCCGTAGACTTGGGCACTTGTGCGCAGGCGTAGGCGTGTGGCTGAGCCGTAGAGTTGGGCGATCAGAGCGCGAGCATAGCCATGTGGCCGAGCCGTAGTCTTGGGTGCTCGTTGCGCGGGCGTAGGCATGTAGCCAAGCCGTAGATTTGGACGCTCGTGCCGTGGGCGTAGGCGGGTAGCCGAGCCATATACTTGGTCGCTCGGGGCACCGACATAGGCACGTCGCCGAGCTGTAGTGTTGGAAGCTCATGGTGCAGGCGTAGGCGTGTTGTTAAGCCTTAGACTTGTGTGCTCGTACCACAGTCGTAGAGAACAAATCAATATTCTGCTGCGAAAATTCAGGGCAGCATGCGCCGATCAACACCGAGCAGCATGCGCCGTGATCGGAGACAATCTCGCGTGGTTGGTGGAGCTCGATGAAGGTCGGTGAATGTCCTCGCTGGTTCTCAACACCCCAAGAGGTGTGGCATGACCGATCCTCATGCCGTGTTGAAAAGATAACGATATAAGATTTCCAATGCATCTAGAATGAACCCGAAACCCCTTCTGAGTCAACAAGAAATCATGACACAGTTTCGGTTCAGATTCTGAATGCGAACAAATCGCATCTTTTTATCGCGTTTGCCTCACGGTTGATGAAGCCAGCGCCACACTGTGGGTGCCACGATCGTCGAGTTCAAGTGAGTTGATGCGAATGAAGGCCACCATTCGAGATTCGTTCTCGATGGGGTCCTCGATGTATCCGAGTTGGGAATTGAGCCTCCGGCGCACTACTCGCCAGTAGGCGGCGGCATTCCCCTACACAAACTGGAGTATTAGTGAAACGCTGTTAAAGTCCCTCCCAGATCGGATATTGTTCGACTCTGAAATAGTGGATCTTATAGTGTTGGTGAAGTCTCTCCAATATCGGATCTAGTCCGAGTCCAAAAGAGCAACCTTATGACTCTGGCGCATTACGCATTGGTATGCAGCGGCGGCGTTCTCCAACCCAAACGAGTGTCTGCACAAGTTGTTGCTGAAGTCACTTTCAGATCAGATCTAGTCCGAGTTCGGGAGCGCGAGCTTGTCGAAGTTTGTTGTTGACGAAGTCAGAGCTCCCAAATCGGAAACCTGGCCAGGAATGAAGACAATGACGACTCCGGCCAATGCTGCCATCGAGCTTGATGAGATTGACCTTGACGTTGCCCCTACCTGGTGTGCCAACTGTCGACAAATAGTTTATCGGGGGTTGTTGTCGGCAATAATATATATGGAGCTATGTAGTGGATCCAAACTCGATGGAAACACAAGACAAAGGATTATATAGGTTCAGACGCACGCATAGGTAATACCCTAAACATGTGCTTTGTGATTATGATAATGATCTGATGATCTGGTATTCTCTGGATGGATGTATCTCGAACTAGGGTCCCCTACCCATGGTCCACATATTCAACATGTGGCTTGTCTAATGTTAGACGAGGCAAGGTTAGGCAAAAACTAAACAGGCCCTACTCTCTAGATAACCCCGGCTTGACAATAGGTATATTGTGGGTAAAACCGAACAGGATAGGTAAAGGATTGTTTTTTAGATTTCTTGTTGATTAAAAAACTCTGTTCTACAAATATGAGACCCCTTTGTAACTGGTTGCGCAACATATTGAGATTAATAAAGCTTTTCATCTCGTGTGTTTAGTTCATCTGTGGTTGATTCTTGTTATTGGTGATTAGTGATTTCTTGCGATTCATTAGTATTACAATAGTATTTGTAAAGTCACTGTAGAGTCCACTGAAGGGAAACGCGAAGGCTACGCTAGCCGAAAATCAAAATTTTCGCGCATACCCAGGATCAACATGTAAGTAGGAGACCATGGATCGTTACCCTCGACGCGCGGATGCAGCGGAAGAAGACTCGCGCACGTAGAGGAAGTAGTCGTACACGCCCCGATCAGCACGCCGACTACTCGCCGAGGGGTCACCGGTGACGGGGAGAGGTCGCCCGTGCTCGCGGAGAGGTCGCCCGTGTTCCGGGAGAGGTCGCCCGTGCTCGCGGAGAGGTCGCCTGGCTCGGGCAGAGGTCGCCGATCAGCAAGCACGTCCGCAAAAGCGGCAATGCCTCTAAGGTATCCACACGTCCAGGGGTGGAACGTCGCGCGCCGGCGTGCTAGCACCACGTCGCGCGGCTAGGGTTTCCTCAGGAGCGGGAGGGGCGCGGCGGCTAGGGTTTTGGTGGAGTGCATCTAACTCATAATCCT
>SPJY01006136.1:596800-638079 GCA_005191435.1 Raddia distichophylla
CCCCCTCCCCCGGCTTCGTCGGCGCCACCGCCGCCTCCGCCACCGCCCCCGACGAACCCCACCCACCGCCATGCCGCCCCCTTCCCCAGCCCAAATCTAAACCCGAACCCCACCCCACCCCGAACCCTAACCCTAACCCGAACCGGCCGACGGTGAGCTCGACGGCGGCAACAGCAAGGTCGACGGAGAGATCGACGACGGCGAGGTAAACTCCCTTCCTCCTCCCTTCTTCTTCTTCCTCTTTCCCCCTTTCTTCCTCTGAATTTTGTGGTCCATCGAGATGAAATTTCACTCGCCTGCGTCACATCTGCAAACGCAGGCGACTGCGTTTAATCAAATCCGTTATAATTTCGTGTGTCAGTTTCTAGCTTTATCGGATCCATCATTGAACGGTTCAACCATCTTCTTAGTTTTCACATTCAACTCGCGGCCCTTCCACCTCGGCTTGTGAGAGTCGATTGTGCATCTACATTTTTTTAGATTGGAAGAAATTTGTGGCCTCCGCACCAGCATGCATATGACCAATGCATCTACATCTATTGATAATTTTATTTAACTGGTAGGTCAAACCTAACCATATTTATGTGACATCGGTTGCGTGCACATTTGTTTTCAGATTCAAGGTACATACATAATGGTTGTGCGATCTCCCCGTGTAAAACGCTTAATGCTGGAAAAAGGATTGAGGCCCGTGAGCCATTCATATAGTGTGGGGTAGCTAAAAAAAATTTCTCGCTCTCTACGTGCTACATATACGTCTGCAAGTGTGAGCCAAGGTTTTGTTTGTTTCAGATTAAATTAAATTAAATAAAAATTTATTATTTTGTATAAGACAAATGATATAATACTTGTTATTAATTTTTGTGCTGTTTTAAATAGTTCTTATTACAGTTCGTAAAATAGCTTTTTATAATTTTTGAACTTTTAAGATGTCTTTCAAGTGGTTACAACTTTTTCAGATTAAAGTTTTCAGTAACTTTTCATTCAAACAAACAAAGCCCAAGTTTAAATGTCTTATATAGCTTGGAGATGATGTAAGGGTCAGCGGGGCAGTGAGGTGCGGAGGATGGGCCAACGACCAACAGTGGGTAGGAGGGAAGGGGGTGAGCGGTGTGGAGCGGCGAGCTGGATAGGTGCGCGGGATGGCAGTGAGGCGACGCAGCGAGCAGGCGCAATAAGCTGGGAGGCATGAGATGCGGGCTAGGCGATAGGACGGCGAGGCGGTGGGTCAGCGACACCGAAAGAAATTATATGACATCCGGTGCCACCATTGCATCAGAGAGAGATGGAGAGAGGGGAGAAAGGAGATAGAGAGAGAAAGAGGAGGAGATAGAGAGAGATATAATTTTCTTCCCAGCGACATGGGGTGGCGCGGCATGGATGCAGCGGGCCGGTGCAACAACGTGGAGGCCGGCGACTAGGTGAGGCTCGAAGGCCAAATTAGGCCGTTTCATGTGTCTCGACGGTGTCAGCTAGGCTATCTAGTACGTGCAGTACCTCTCCATCACTCCACAGTTGATTCGTTATTTGACTTCCTGGCACATGGTTCCACCACTGATCTCAGTGCTGTGACTGTGATTTTCTGGCATATTTGGGCAGCCCGCAATGAAGCTATCCACAACCACTCTCTTGGGGATCCTAACCACGTGGCCCAGAAGATTTGTGCTTATACAAATATAATTTTGCAGCACTGCGCTAAGGATGAAACTGCTCCTAGGCGTGCTCGTCCATCTGCTCCTCAAACCTGGACTCCACCTCCAGTAGGTACAGTTCTTATCAACACAGATGCCGCCATTTTCAAACATGGCCGAATCGGCTTTGGCTTTCTGATCAGAGATCACTTGGGGTCATGCCTCTTGGCGGGCAACGAATCCCAATCCATTTCTGCCGCTCTTGACATGGCGCAGGCGATGGCCATTAGGTGTGCTCTTGGTGTGGCCAAGGCTGAAGGTTTCAAGAACATTATTTTTGACACCGATTGCCTAGGTGTTGTCCGCAAATTCAACTCGGCTAGCAGAGATCGGTCAGCGTTGGGTTGTGTTGTTGGGGATATTAAGAAATATCTGGCTTCCTTCATTGGCACTCTGGTGAAACATGTCAACTGTTTGTCAAACTTAGCGGCACGTACTCTACCTCGCAGTGCTTAGCTCTCTGGATGTAATATTTACAAATCTGTAATCCCGGAGTGTATCCGGGATGTACTACTTATGGATGCTCTTTGATCTATAAAGTGCCGTGTTTGACTCAAAAAAAAGAGAGAGAGAGAGATAAGTTGTAGCAGCAGAAATTTGGCACGTTTGCTACAGTGAGCTTACTCGACCGTTGCCTATCTGACACGGTATTTAAATAAATTGTCACTTAATTACAGGGATATATGATTTCTGTAGAAGTAAGTTCCCTCGCCTCTGAATATCGGATGCTTCAGCACTATCTTTGATGAACTAGTAAATCGGTCCCAAGTCTGTTCGAGTATGATCTGTTCAACTGGGGTGCATCTGCGTTGGTTGTTTAATTAATGGATCTCTCTCCCGTCGCTGTGGTGTGGAGCGGTTAGTAGACAGTAGTCAAATGCTTGCATGATGCTACGGGCTAAAAGTCTTGGATCACACGCTACAGGAAATCGGCATCTGCAGCTCGTTAACTATTCATCAGATACCAAAATCTACCTAAGCAAACTAATAAATATAAGTCACAATGTTTGCGTGCATACTTGTTTTAGTTGCCAAGGTATAGTTGTTATAATCCTGCTAAATAAACCCAGATCGGCGGTAGTGATAATACGAGTAAAACCGAATCGAATTAGATAAAGGGATACGACCGTTTTTTTCTTCACGTTCAACCCGTGGTCCCCCACCTTGGCTTCTGAGAGCGTACCAAATATGCACTTACATATTTTTAGATAACAAAGAAAATTTTTGGGTTCTGCACCAATGCACTTACCGACCTACGTCTACCGATAATTTTATTTAAATGGTAGGTCAAATCTAAATACATCTATGTCACGTCGTTTGCGCGCATATTTGTTTTTAGGTTTCAAGGTATGGACATAATGGTTGTGTGATCTTCCCCACGTAATTCGTAGTGCTGGAAAAAGGATGGAGGCTCGTGGGCCATTAATGTAGTGGGGCAGCTAGGATTTTTTTTTCCCTCTATCTACGTACTAGGAATATTGTACTAGGAATATACCGATCAATAGTGTTAGCCGAACGTGTCGATCAATAGTGTGAGCCGAACAATATACCGGGGGGTGGCGGTGCTAGCGAGGCAGCGACGCGTCGAGACGACAGGCCAGCGACCGGCGACGGGGAGAGAGCGAAGGGTGTGCATGGTGTGGTGTGGCGTGGCAAGTTAAGGATAGTTCATTGGGACGCGGGGACGGTCTGAGTGATCTGAGATAAAAAAAAACATGTTATTTTTGTTTCGTGGTGTAAACAAATTCAATAAATTTAATAAAAATATAAATATTCTCTAATCAATGTCAAGTCTCACATATATTTTTCATACTGATATAGAAAATTTATACATCTGGCTTTCATTTAAAACATTTCAATATAGCATTTATATTGATTACGTCGATCCGAATAAAATACCCGTGAGGTCTAACATTAATTAGAGAATATTTCTGATTTTTATTGGATTTATTGAATTTTTTTACACCACGAAACAAAAATAACAAGTTTTTACCTCAGATCTAACGCTGGCCGTAGCAGCGGGCATTGGATGGGGGTGCGTTCGACGGGCGTCGGACCGCCCCCGCGTCTAGTTCATTGGGCACCAGGTCTATTTGGCCACATATGATCTTTTGAATTGTAATTTTCATCTAGTTCTTTGCTTTTTTAAATTAGTCTTGACATTGTGGTCGTGATGTAATATATTGTTAGATGCTATTTTGAAATTAGCATCTATATTTTTATTAAATAAATTAATTTACACATCTACATCCAATTTTATAAAAAAATAATCGCCTACGGATATTTAGTACAGTTGCCTATGACTGGATATATAAAGTTAGTTTAAGTTTGTACATATCATTTGAGAAATATCAATTTTGATTGGTATCTGCTCATTTGTTATCCGTATTTGTTCGGATATTATCCATATCGTAGCTAATAATATCCATGTCCGATTTCATATCCAACACTATTCGTGTCCGAATCCGTACTAACAATGTTTGAATCCTTATCCGATAAAATTTTATGTATCAAATAGAACATGAATAGTTTTGATCCGTATCCGATTTGTTTCATCAGTACCACCGTCACTTTGAATATGCCAATAACTAAAGAAGATTAAAGGCTATGTCCTTTTTAGCTCAACAGCTTAACGTAACAACTTATCCACAATTTTAAAAGACATTCTATGGATTTTTTTTATCATGTTTTTTGCGTTGTTTCGAAGGTAGGCCCTAACGCTTTTAAAAACAAATCAAACGAAATGGATCTGAATCTCGAGACTACCTCGAGAAGCTATAGAAATTTAGTCATTTCAGTCGTTCAGCTATTCGGCCGTTCAGATCAGCTCAAAAGAACAGAACCTAAGCCTTCACCCACCTAAAAAATAGTGATTTTACATCCCTCAGCTATCTAAAAAGTCCACTCGAACAGGCTCATATATCAAAACAGGGTCATTTTACTAGGAGGATGGTTTTGTTGATGTGACATATAGTTTTTGTCCGCTCCACCAATATAGATTGTCTAATTATTGATTTTTGTGCTCCAAAAATTAAGCATAAAATTTGGAGAATTAATTTGTACTCCAACCAGCTTCAAGAAGAGTTAAGAACTCTCAAAGTCTAGTTTGTCCTTGTTGTAGCAGAGAATACCCACCCCCTACGAACCAAGAATTAAGAACTCTCAAAGTCTAGTTTGTCCTTGTAGTAGGGGACACCCACCCCCTACGAACCAGTGAGAGAAGTGAACCAATCTGTGAAGGTGGAGATTCCTGACAAAGAGGAGCCTCGCTCCCTCCGTGCGAAGCAACAGCGGACCAGAGGAGGCGTGCCCCCTAGGGGGCTCGTGGACCTTCCAATGGACGAGGCGAAGCATATCAAGAAGAATTCCACCTGAGTCCAGGAGAGCCTATGTCCAAGTCGCGAAGCAAAGGCGGTTGCGTGGAGAAGAATAGGGGACAACAAGTACGGCCTGCCATCGTCGCCAGGAATCATATCGCGTGTCAGAGAGATATGACAGCTGGCTGTAACAACCAACATCACATGGCAGAAGGATCAGGGTTCGTTGTAACAACCGGGTTCCCCTTGTAATCTCAGTTCTACCCCTGCTTTAGAAAGAAAGGCGTGGGCGATTGAGTCCAAACCGGGGTCCCGAAGGTGTTTTTCCTTCGGTGCCCCCGGGTATAAGGCAGGTTAGGGTCTAAAAGGTCTTTTCCCCTTTTACCCCCACGTGATTCCCTCGGCGAAGGGTTGTAACGGCACAATGTAATTTGGCTATTCACTATAAATAGGGGGCCCCCTCAATAAAAAAAAGGACAAGATACATAAAGCCCTCGACATAAAGCCGCGCCTGCTGTTATACGCGAGGGCGTTCCTTTAGCCCTCGCTTTTCATCATTAACGAGGGCCCAGCCCTCGTGTTTCTTTGTTATTTGCGGGGGAACAAATGCGAGCAACTTTTTGCGAGGGCTAGCCCTCGTGAATAGTTAATCCCGAGGGTTCTTGGCTCTGTTCCGAGGGTTTTAAGCTCTCGGGATAAATGGAGATTCCTGTAGTGACAGTTCTCTCACAGGATAGCCATTTTAAGATTGCTCAGCTTCCTTGAGCTGCTTCGCGAAGCACGATACACTTCTTCGTGGGGTAGCCCTTCACAAATTTGTTATCTGGCTCGAGCCACCGACACTAGCGCCGAGCCACCGACCGTGGGGATCTGAGCAAGAAACCATCGTGAGCAAACCTGAGCGAGTACACGAAAAATCCACCCAAAAAATTTCAGGAGATACTTTCGATGCGGGAGATTCGCACTCCATCACCGCTGCTGTCTCGGCGGCCCCATTCTCCCTCCTGGGGCACTGCTGGGGAGACGATCGTTGCACCGGTGACCTCTCACCCTCGGGCCTGGAAGAAGAAGGCGACGAATCCACGCGCGGCTGCACCCCCTTCCATCCCGGCTGTACCAGCAGACCCTGAGGTAACCGCGCTTGGAACCTTCACCATGGCTGCGCCCGCGGCCCCTGCTCCGGCTACACCTGTGGTCCCAACGCAGACATCCTTGATCCTGGCTCCAAGGTCAAGGGAGCACCCCAGGTTGCCCTGTACTCCGTCTCGGTGCATTCCCTGCTTATGGGGGGCCCAGACCTGATTGACCTTGCCGTTCCGGAGAACCACCCTCAAGTCGTCAGTGTGGACCTCTCCATCCAGGCGCTTCTCGACGCCAATACTCGTTTGGCCGAGGAACTACACCAACTCAAGAACCAGGTGCGGCAGGAGTGCTCCAACCCTGCTCCTCGCTCTTACGAGGATGTGGAGTCGGAGGACGAAGTGTGGTATAGGGGAACCCGAACCCTGGACGATGACCCAAACCCTCTACGCCCACGTCTTCGAGCCAAGAAGTGGCCCGCTTCGGGGTTCTTCAAGATGCCCACCATCAAGTTGTACGGGGGAAAACCGATCTGGAGAAGGTCGTTCGTATCTATGACACTGCCATGGAGGCGACAGGCGGGGACGAGGACATCAAGGCGAAGGGGCTTCTCCTAGCACTTGAGGGTATCGCTCTTTCTTTGTACTCCTCCCTCAAGACAGGATCTATCCGGAGCTGGTCCCAGCTTCGCTCCAAGCTAGTGAGCAGTTTCCAGGGAAACTTCGAAGGAAGAAAGAAGGAAAGTGAACTGTGCGGTGCGCTAGCGGGAAGGGGAGACCCTGAAGAGCATCCTGCAGCGTTTCTCCAAGGTGAAGTGTCAGATCAGTGGCATTAGTGACACCACCATCATCAATGCCGCCAAATGTGGTCTCCGCGGCGGCTCCTGGCAGAGCGCCTAGCCCGCAAGGGGGTGAAGACGGTGGAGGAGTTGTTCTCCAAGATGAGGGAGTATGCTCGAGCGGAGGAAGATATGCTGCGAAGAGACCGTCAGCTAAAGCCCAAAGAAGCCCACACCGCTTGGGAAGGGATGAAAGGAGGAGCAAGAAAGGGGCCCAAGGGTCCAGCAGAGCCTCGCGAAGGGAGGAAGACATTCGGGGCAAAGGGAAGCGGGTGCATCAAGTAGAAGATCAAGACCACCGCGACCGCTCCAAGAAAGGGAGGCCCTCCCCCTGCGAAGACACCTCGAGGGGGAGACAGAGAAGCCCAAGGCGGAGGTCTAAAAGCCCAAGACGCCCTTCGGAGGGTCGCCGGCCCCGAAGGGATGATGATCGGAGGTTGTATTGTGACTATCACGGTTACAACGCCTCTCACGAGACACGATATTGCAGGACCTTCGAAGCCTTCAAGGAGTATGAGGGGAGACGGGGGGGGCATTTCCTCCTCGCCATGATCAAAGAGCCCCTACACCTCCTCCACCACTACAGCAGCTCATGCCGCCTCCCCTAGTCAACAATGTGTGAAGGGTGATCAACGTCATCTCAGGAGGATCCTCTTCGAACTTACCCTCTAAGCAACAGCGCAGGGCGTACCCGAGGCAGATTAATCACATGGCCATAGGGGCTACTTCCATCCCCCGTCAAGCAACTATCCGATTACCTTCGATGAAGAGGATGCGCAGGTGGTTCACTTCCCTCACCAAGATCCCCTGGTGGTCACCGCGCAAGTGGTGGGCTTTGATGTTCGAAGAGTGCTAGTAGATGGGGGAAGCGCGGCGGATATCCTATTCGCCTGTGCATTCAGGCAGATGATGATCCCGATGGATAGGCTTCGGCCAACAGATATCCCTCTCATGAACATCGGAGGGAACAAAATCTAAACTCTAGAGCAAGTGGAGTTGCCCGTTACTTTTGGAGAAGGAGTGAAGGAGGTCACCCACCCTGTGATCTTCGATGTCGTCGATCTCTCTTTCCAGTTCAATGTAGTGCTAGGGAGGGGGTCATTGACCACCTTCGGGGCGGTGGTGCACCATGGTTATATTTGTCTAAAAATGCCCTCCCCAGCTGGTGTGGTGACCGTGTGGGGGGATCAAGCCCTCGCGCAAAGAATCGAGTATGGAGAAGGATCATCTCTCAAGATGGTGTTTTTAGCTAAGGAGGCAAAGGAAGGGAAGCAGTTTGTGGAGGCAAAGGAGAAGTGGCAGGCAAAGCCCAAACCTCAGGAAAAGACCCGGTGGATTTCTCTCTCTGAGATTCCCGGGGAGAAGGAGGTAACCATCGGGGTGGAGCTAAACACTCCGGAAGAAGAAGCCCTGGTGGAAACACTTCAGGCTTACCAGGGCATCTTTGCTAGGGAAGCCTCGGATTTACCAGGTGTGGCCAGGGAAGTTATCCAACACACCCTGACGGTGAAGGGCGGCACAAGGCCTAAGAAGCAGAAGCTCCGCAAGATGGATGATGAAAGAAGGGAAGCGGCGAAGGTCGAGGTAACAAAGCTACTCCTAGAAGGAATCGTCTGAGAGGCGCTTCACTCGGAATGGCTCAACAATGTGGTGATGGTGAAGAAGTCCAATGGTTCCTGGAGGATGTGTGTGGATTTCACAGATCTAAACAAGGCCTACCCGAAGGATGACTTTCCCCTCCCCCGCCTTGATGAGTTATCTCGACACATACTCCGGATACCATCAAGTTTACATGAGGGAAGAGGACGAGGGATGAACCACATTCATTACGCCCTTCGGCATATATTGTTTCCGAAGGATGCCGTTTAGGCTGAAGAATGCGGGGGCCACCTTCGCAAGGCTCATAGCCAGGGTGTTTGAGAAGCAGTTAGGGCGAAATGTTGAAGCATATGTGGATGATATTGTGGTTAAGAGCAAGCTGTCGGAGGAACATCCTCTCGACCTCAAAGAGACTTTTGAAGGCCTGCAGGAATTCAACACCAAGCTCAATCCCTCCAAGTGTGTGTTTGGGGTCCGGGCAGGGAAGCTCCTTGGCTTCCTTATGTCGGAGAGAGGGATCAAGGCTAACCCAGAGAAGATCCGAGACATCCAGGAGATGTAACCCCCTGGAATATCAAAGAAGTCCATAGGTTGGCAGGGAGGCTGGCAGCTCTGGGAAGATTCTTACCCCGGGAAGCGGAGTTGCACCTCCCCTTCTTCAGAGCCTTGCGCACTTCGGAGCCTTTCATCTGGACGGAGGAATGCCAGCAGGCTTTCGAAGGGCTCAAAAGACCCTAATGGATTTCCCGAAGCTGGTCAGTCTAAGGCCGGGAGAGCAGTTGTTGCTCTACCTGGCTGCTTGAGCATCGGTAGTGAGCGCGGTGCTGGTTCAGGAAGAAGCGGGAAAGCAGGCTCTTGTTTACTTGACATCCAAAGCACTGCATGGGGCTAAGCTCTGATACTCTCAAATGGAGAAGCTAGCCTAGCCTTGGTGTCCTCCTCGCGCAAGCTCCACCATTATTTCTAGGGCATGAAATTAAGGTCCCAACCTCCTACCCCTTAACCTGAATGATGAGCAGCAAGGATAGCACCGGCTGGACAAGCAAGTGGTCCGCGGAGATCTCTGCCTTCGACATTTCATTCGAAGCCCGAACCACAATTAACAGCCAGGCACTGGATGACTTGTTCGCGTAGTGGACCTCCCCTCCGGTTGATGAGCGGCCTTTAGAGGACTTATGGATCATCTTCATAGACGGATCCTGGAGAGCCAACACATCTGGGGCCGCGGCGGTGCTAAACTCGCCCAGTGGAGGAAAGGTGGAGTTCGCAGCCCAGCTAAAAATTTGTCAACAAACAATATGGTGGAGTACGAAGCGTTGCTGTTAGCCCTGCGCAAAGCCAAAGCGATAGGCGCCAGGAGGCTAATTATCAAAACTAATTTGAAGCTGGTACAAGACCTTGTATCTAAGGAGTTCCAGGCTCGAGATGTAGAAATAGCTAAGTATCTGGAGGTGATTCGTGGGTTGGAGAAGGGATTCGCAGGCATCCCGAATCGGAAAACCTAGCCAGGAATGAAGACAATGACGACTTCGGCCAATGCTACCATCGAGCTTGATGAGATTGACCTTGACGTTGCTCCTACCTGGCTTGCCAACTGTCGACAAATTGTTAATCGGGGTTTCTTGTCGGCAATAATATATATAGAGCTATGTGGTGGATCCAAACTCGATGGAAACACAAGACAAAGGATTATCTAGATTCAGACCCTCCTGCAGGTAATACCCTAAACATGTGCTTTGTGATTATGATAATGATCTAATTTCTGGTATTCTCTGGATGGATGTATCTCGAACCAGGGTCCCCTACCCGTGGTCCACATATTCAACATGTGGCTTGTCTAATGTTAGACGAGGCAAGGTTAGGCAGCAACCAAACAGGCCCTACCCGCTAGATAACCCCAGCTTGACAATAGGGATATTGTGGGTAAAACCGAACGGGATATGTAAAGAATTGTTTTTCAGATGTCTTGTTGATTAAAAAACTCTGTTCTACAAATATGAGACCCTTTTGTAACTGGTTGCGCAACATATTGAGATTAACAAAGCTTTTCATCTCGTGTGTTTAGTTCATCTGTGGTTGATACTTGTTATTGGTGATTAGTGATGTCTTGCGATTCATTAGTATTACAATAGTATTTATAAAGTCATTCTAGAGTCCACGTCATCTCTAAAACGACTAAATAGCGACTCCACTTCGACACGTGGATGTCCTCTTCAACGCCAAGCCACGCAAGTCATCCAATCATGATCCGCCGTGGCGTTCCTAAAAATCTTACTATTTATAATTTCGTATGTCAGTTTCTAGCTTTATCGGATCCATCATTAATTGAACGGTTCAACCATCTTCTTAGTTTTCACATTCAACTCGCAACCCTTCCACCTCGGCTTGTGAGAGTCGACTGTGCATCTACATTTTTTTAGAATGGAAGAAATTTGTTGCCTCGGCACCAGCATTCATATGACCGATGCATCTACGTCTATTGATAATTTTATTTAACTGGTAGGTCAAACCTAACTATAAATTTATGTGACATCGGTTGCGTGCACATTTGTTTTTCAGATTCAAGGTACGTACATAATGGTTGTGCGATCTACCCGTGTATAAAACGCTTAATGCTGGCAAAAGGATGGAGACCCGTGAGCCATTCATATAGTGGGCTAGCTAAAAAAATTTTCTCGCTCTCTACGTGCTACAGACTGCAAATGTGAGCCAAGACTTTGTTTGTTTCAGGTTAAATTAAATTAAATAAAAATGTATTATTTTTATAAGATAAATGATATAATACTTGTTATTCATTTTAGTGGGGTTTTAAATAGTTCTTATTACAGTAATAAAATAGTTTTTATAATTTTTTAAACTTTTAAGATGTCTTTCGAGGGGTTATAACTTTTTCAGATTAAAGTTTCCAGTACCTTCTCGTTCAAACAAACAAAGCCCAAGTTTAAATGTCTTATATAGCGTGGAGGTGGTGTGAGGGTCAGCGGGGCAGCGAGGTGCCGAGGACGGGCCAACGATCAACAGTGGGTAGGAGGCAGTGAGGCGACGCAGCTAGTAGGCGCAATAAGCTGGGAGGCAGGAGATGCGGGCTAGGCGATGGGACGGCGAGGCGGTGGGTCAGCGACACCGAAAGAAATTATATGACATCCGGTGCCACCATTGCATCAGAGAGAGATGGAGAGAGGGGAGAAAGGAGATAGAGAGAGAAAGAGGAGGAGATAGCGAGAGAGATAATTTTCTTCCCAGCGACATGGGGTGGCGCGGCATGGATGCAGCGGGCCGGTGCAACAACGTGCATGGAGGCCGGCGACTAGGTGAGGCTCGAAGGCCAAACTAGGCCGTTTCATGTGTCTCGACGGTGTCAACTAGGCTATCTAGTACGTGTTCGTTATTTGACTTCCTGGCACATGGTTCCACCACTGATCTCACTGCTGTGACTGTGATTTTCTGGCATATTTGGGCAGCCCGCAATGAAGCTATCCACAACCACTCTCTTGGGGATCCTAACCATGTGGCCCAGAAGATTTGTGCTTATACAAATATAATTTTGCAGCACTGTGCTAAGGATGAAACTGTTCCTAGGTGTGCTTGTCCATCTGCTCCTCAAACCTGGACTCCACCACCGGCAGGTACAATTCTTATCAACACAGATGCCGCCATTTTCAAACATGGCCGAATCGGCTTTGGCTTTCTGATCAGAGATCACTTGGGGCGATGCCTTTTGGCGGGCAATGAATCCCGATCCATTTTTGCCGCTCCTGACATGGCGGAGGTGATGGCCATCAGGTGTGCTCTTGGTGTGGCCAAGACTGAAGGTTTCAGGGACATTATTTTGGACACCGATTGCCTGGGTGTTGTCAGCAAAATCAACTCGACTAGCAGAGATCGGTCAGCGTTTGGGTTGTGTATTGGGGATATTAAGAAATATCTGGCTTCCTTCACTGGCACTCTGGTGAAACATGTCAACTGTTTGTCAAACTTAGCGGCACATACTCTGGCTCGCAGTGCTGAGCTCTCTGGATGTAATATTTACAAATTTGTAATCCTGGAGTGTATCCAGGATGTGCTACTTATGGATGCTCTTTGATCTGTAAAGTGCCGTGTTTGACTCAAAAAAAAAAAGAAAGAAGAGATGTTGTAGCAGCAGAAATTTGGCACGTTTGCTACAGTGAGCTTACTCGACCGTTGCCTATCTGACACGGTATTTAAATAAATTGTCACTTAATTACAGGGATATATGATTTCTGTAGTAGTAAGTTCCCTCGCCTCTGAATATCGGATGCTTCAGCACTATCTTTGATGAACTAGTAAATCGGTTCAAAGTCTGTTCGAGTATGATCTGTTCAACTGGGGTGAATCTGCGTTAGTTTTTAATTAATGGATCTCTCTGCCGTCGCTGTGGCCGGTGTGGAGCGGTTAGAAGACAGTAGTCAAATGCTTGCATGATGCTACGGGCTAAGTGCGAATCTTATCACAAAGTCTTGGATCACACGCTACGGGAAATCGGCATCTGCAGCTCGTTAACTATTCATCACATACCAAAATCTACCTTTAATTTTATCTACTCCCTCCAGTTTGATAATTCCTGTCGTTTTAGACATGATCTCACATACCAAGGAAGTATTAAATATCTCGTAGTACTCCATATGGTCAAATAAATGCTTGTAGCTTAGTGGTTGCTCCCACTTTCCTATAAGTTGCATGTCTAGGTTCGAATTTTGATGCTACACTTTATTTACATGCACACCCAACAAATGGTTCTAGGGCTACGTAAAGTTTTGCTTGCAATCAATGCATCCTAGAACGACAGAAATTTTTCAACTAAACACAAAATGCTCCAGCGACAGGAATTATCAAACTGGAGGGAGTAAATACTAAGCAAACTACTCCAATAAATATAAGTCACAATGTTCGCGTGCATACTTGTTTTAGTTGCCAATGCAAGGTATTAGTTATAATCCTGCTAAATAAACCCAGCTCGGCGGTAGCGATAATACGAGTAAAACCGAATCGAATTAGATAAAAGGTAATACGACCGTTTTTTCTTCACGTGCAACCCGTGGTCCCCACCTTGGCTTCTGAGAGCGTGCCAAATTAATATGCACTCACATATTTTTAGATAATAAAGAAAATTTTTGGGTTCTGCACCAACCAGCTGGGATGCGTACAGCCAATGCACCTACCGACCTACGTCTACCGATCGATAATTTTATTTAACTGGTAGGTCAAATCTAAATACATCTATGTCACGTCGTTTGCGCGCATATTTGTTTTTAGGTTTCAAGGTATGAACTTAATGGTTGTGTGATCTTCCCCACGTAATTCGTAGTGCTGGAAAAACGATGGAGGCTCGTGGGCCATTAATGTAGTGGGGCAGCTAGGATTTTTTTTTTTCTCTATCTACGTACTAGGAATATGACAATATGTACTACGTCGGACCGCCGCCGCGTCTAGTTCATTGGGCACCAGGTCTATTTGGCCACATATGTTCTTTTGAATTGTAATTTTCATCTAGTTCTTTGCTTTTTTAAATTAGTCTTGACATTATGCATGGTCGTGATGTAATATATTATTAGATGCTATTTTGAAATTAGCATCTATATTTTCATTAAATAAATTAATTTACACATCTACATCCAATTTTATAAAAAAAATAATCGCCTTCGAATATTTAGTACAGTTGCCTATCACTGGATATATAAAGTTAGTTTAAGTTTGTACATATCATTTGAGAAATATTAATTTTGATTGGTATCTGCTCATTTGTTATCTGTATTTGTTCGGATATTATCCATATCCGTAACTAATAATATCCATGTCCGAATTCATATCCGACACTATTCGTGTTCGAATCCGTACTAACAGTGTTTGAATCCTTATCCGATAAAATTTTATGTATCAAATAGAACATGAATAGTTTTGATCCGTATCCGATTTGTTTCATCAGTACCACCGTCACTTTGAATATGCCAATAACTAAAGAAGATTAAAGGCTATGTCCTTTTTAGCTTAACGTAACAACTTATCTACCATTTTAAAAGACATTCTATGGATTTTTTTGAGCATGTTTTTTGCGTTGTTTCGAAAGTAGGTCCTAACGTTTTTAAAAACAAATCAAACGAAATGGATCAGAATCTCGAGACTACCTCGAGAAGCTATTGAAATTTAGTCATTTCAGTTGTTCAGCTATTCGGCCGTTCAGATCAGCTCAAAAGAACAGAACCTAAGCCTTCACCCACCTAAAAAATAGTGATTTTACATCCCTCAGCTATCTAAAAAGTCCACTCGAACAGGCTCATATATCAAAACAGGGTCATTTTACTAGGAGGATGGTTTTGTTGATGTGACATATAGTTTTTGTCCGCTCCACCAAAATTGATTGTCTAATTATTGATTTTTGTGCTCCAAAAATTAAGTATAAAATTTGAAGAATTAATTTGTACTCCAACCAGCTTCAAGAAGAGTTAAGAACTCTCAAAGTCTAGTTTGTCCTTGTTATAGCAGAGGATACCCACCCCCTACGAACCAAGAATTAAGAACTCTCAAAGTCTAGTTTGTCCTTGTTGTAGCAGGGGACGCCCACCCCCTACGAACCAGTGAGAGAAGCGAACCAATCTGTGAAGGTGGAGATGCGTGACCAAGAGGAGCCTCGCTCCCTCCGTGAGAAACAACAGCGGACCAGAGGAGGCGTGCCCCCTGGGGGCCTCGCGGACCTTCCAATGGACGAGGCGAAGCATATCAAGAAGAATTCCACCTGAGTCCAGGAGAGCCTAAGTCCAAGTTGCGAAGCAAAGGCGGTTGCGTGGGGATCAGGAAGAATAGGGGACAACAAGTACGGCCTGCCATCGTTGCCAGGAATCGTATCGCGTGTCAGAGAGATATGACAGCTGGCTGTAACAACCAACATCAGATGGCAGAAGGATCAGGGTTCGTTGTAACAACCGGGTTCCCCTTGTAATATCAGTTCTACCCCTACTTTAGAAAGAATGGCGTGGGCGATTGAGTCCAAATCGGGGTCCCGAAGGTGTTTTTCCTTCAGTGCCCCCGGGTATAAGGCAGGTTAGGGTCTAAAAGGTCTTTTCCTAATTTTTCTCCTTTTACCCCCACGTGATTCCCTCGGCAAAGGGTTGTAACGGCACAATGTAATTTGCCCCCCCTCCACTATAAATAGGGGGCCCCCTCATTAAAAAAGGACAAGATACAGTTTTATCACAGGATAGCCATTTTGAGATTGCTCAGCTCCCCTGAGCTGCTTCACGAAGTACGATACACTGCTTCGTGGGGTAGCCCTTCACAAATTTGTTATCTGGCTCGAGCCACCGACACTAGCGCCGAGCCACCGACCGTGGGGATCTGAGCAAGAAACCATCGTGAGCAAACCTGAGCAAGTACACCAAAAATCCACCTAAAAACTTTCAGGAGATGCTTCCGATGCGGGAGATTCGCGCTCCATCACCGCTACTGTCTCGGCGGCCCCAGGCTCCCTCCTGGGGCACTGCTGGGGAGACGATCGTCGCACCGGCAACCTCTCACCCTCGGGCCCGGAAGAAGAAGGCGACAAATCCACGCGCGGCTGCACCCCCTTCCGTCCCGGCTGTACCAGCGGACCCTGAGGTAACCGCGCCTAGAACCTTCACCATGGCTACTCCCGCGGCCCCTGCTCTGGCTACACCCGTGGTCCCAGCGCAGACATCCTTGATCCTAGCTCCGAGGTCAAGGGAGCACCCCATGTTGCCCCGTACTCCGTCTCGGTGCATTCCCGGCTTGTGGGGGGCCCAAACCCGATTGTCCTTGCCGTTTCGGAGAACCACCCTCAAGTCGTCGGCGTGGACCGCTCCATCCAGGCGCTCATCGACGCCAATAATCGTTTGGCGGAGGAACTACACCAACTCAAGAACCAGGTGCGGCAGGAGTGCTCCAACCCTGCTCCTCGTTCTTACGAGGATGTGGGGTCGGAGGACGAAGTGTGGTATAGGGGGACCCGAACCCCAGACGATGACCCGAACCCTCTATGCCCACGTCTTCGAGCCAAGAAGTGGCCCGCTCTGGGGTTCTTCAAGATGCCCACCATCAAGCTGTACGGGGGAAAAGCCGATCCGAAGAAGTTCGTTCGTGTTTATGACACTGCCATGGAGGCGACAGGCAGGGACGAGGACATCAAGGCGAAGGGGCTTCTCCTAGCGCTTGAGGGTATCGCTCTTTCTTTGTACTCCACCCTCGAGCCAGGATCTATCCGGAGCTGGTCCCAGCTTTGCTCCAAGCTAGTGAGCAGTTTCCAGGGAAACTTCGAAGGAAGAAAGGAGGAAAGTGAACTATACACGATGCGCTAGCGGGAAGGGGAGACCCTGAAGAGCATCCTGCAGTGTTTCTCCAAGGCGAAGTGCCAGATCAGTGGCATTAGTGACACCACCGTCATCAATGCCGCCAAATGTGGTCTCCGCGGCGGCCCCTGGCGGAGCGCCTAGCCCGCAAGGGGGTGAAGATGGTGGAGGAGTTGTTCTCCAAGATGAGGGAGTATGCTCGAGCGGAGAAAGATATGCTGTGAAGAGACCGTCAGCTAAAGCCCGAAGAAGCCCACACCGCTTGGGAAGGGATGAAAGGAGGAGCAAGAAAGGGGCCCAAAGGTTCAACAGAGCCTCGCGAAGGGAGGAAGACATGTGGGGCAAAGGGAAGCGGGTGCATCAAGTATAAGATGAAGACCATCGCGACCGCTCCAAGAAAGGGAGGCCCTCCCCCGCGAAGACACCTCGAGGGGGAGGCAGAGAAGCCCAAGGCGGAGGTCTAGAAGCCCAAGATGCCCTTCAGAGGGTCGCCGGCCCTGAAGGGATGATGATCAGAGGTTGTATTGTGATTATCACGGTTACAACGCCTCTCACGAGACACGAGATTGCAGGACCTTGGAAGCCTTCAAGGAGTATGAGGGGAGACGGGGGGGGCATTTCCTCCTCGCCATGATCAAAGAGCCCCTACACCTCCTCCACCACTACAGCAGCTCATGCCGCCTCCCCTAGTCAACAATGTGTGAAGGGTGATCAACGTCATCTTAGGAGGATCCTCTTCGAGCTTACCCTCCAAGCAGCAGCGCAGGGTGTACCCGAGGCAGATTAATCACATGGCCATAGGGGCTACTTCCCATCCCCCGTCAAGCAACTATCCGATTACCTTCGATGAAGAGGATGCGCAGGGGGTTCACTTCCCTCACCAAGATCCCCTGGTGGTCACCGCGCAAGTGGTGGGCTTTGATGTTCGAAGAGTGCTAGTAGATGGGGGAAGCGCGGCGGATATCCTATTCGCCTGTGCATTCAGGCAGATGATGATCCCGATGGATAGGCTTCGGCCAACAGATATCCCTCTCATGAACATCGGAGGGAACAAAATCTAAACTCTAGAGCAAGTGGAGTTGCCCGTTACTTTTGGAGAAGGAGTGAAGAAGGTCACCTGCACTGTGATCTTCGATGTCGTCGATCTCTCCTTCCAATACAATGTAGTGCTGGGGATGGGGGTCATTGACCACCTTCGAGGCGGTGGTGCACCATGGTTATATTTGTCTGAAAATGCCCTCCCCAGCTGGTGTGGTGAATGTGCTGGGGGATCAAGCCCTCGCGCGAAGAATCGAGTATGGCGAAGGATCAGCTCTCAAGATGGTGTTTTCAGCTGAGGAGGCAAAGGAAGGGAAGCAGTTTGTGTAGGCAAAGGAGAAGTGGCAGGCAAAGCCCAAACCTCAGGAAAAGACCCGGTGGATTTCTCTCTCTGAGATTCCCGGGGAGAAGGAGGTAACCATCGGGGTGGAGCTAAACACTCCGGAAGAAGAAGCCCTGGTGGAAACACTTCAGGCTTACCAGGGCATCTTTGCTAGGGAAGCCTCGGATTTACCAGGTGTGGCCAGGGAAGTTATCCAACACACCCTGACGGTGAAGGGCGGCACAAGGCCTAAGAAGCAGAAGCTCCGCAAGATGGATGATGAAAGAAGGGAAGCGGCGAAGGTCGAGGTAACAAAGCTACTCCGAGCAGGAATCGTCCGAGAGGCGCTTCACTCGGAATGGCTAGCCGATGTGGTGATGGTGATGAAGTCCAATGGTTCCTGGAGGATGTGTGTGGATTTCACAGATCTAAACAAGGCCTACCCGAAGGATGACTTTCCCCTCCCCCGCCTTGATGAGTTATCTCGACACATACTCCGGATACCATCAAGTTTACATGAGGGAAGAGGACGAGGGATGAACCACATTCATTACGCCCTTCGGCATATATTGTTTCCGAAGGATGCCGTTTAGGCTGAAGAATGCGGGGGCCACCTTCGCAAGGCTCATAGCCAGGGTGTTTGAGAAGCAGTTAGGGCGAAATGTTGAAGCATATGTGGATGATATTGTGGTTAAGAGCAAGCTGTCGGAGGAACATCCTCTCGACCTCAAAGAGACTTTTGAAGGCCTGCAGGAATTCAACACCAAGCTCAATCCCTCCAAGTGTGTGTTTGGGGTCCGGGCAGGGAAGCTCCTTGGCTTCCTTATGTCGGAGAGAGGGATCAAGGCTAACCCAGAGAAGATCCGAGACATCCAGGAGATGTAACCCCCTGGAATATCAAAGAAGTCCATAGGTTGGCAGGGAGGCTGGCAGCTCTGGGAAGATTCTTACCCCGGGAAGCGGAGTTGCACCTCCCCTTCTTCAGAGCCTTGCGCACTTCGGAGCCTTTCATCTGGACGGAGGAATGCCAGCAGGCTTTCGAAGGGCTCAAAAGACCCTAATGGATTTCCCGAAGCTGGTCAGTCTAAGGCCGGGAGAGCAGTTGTTGCTCTACCTGGCTGCTTGAGCATCGGTAGTGAGCGCGGTGCTGGTTCAGGAAGAAGCGGGAAAGCAGGCTCTTGTTTACTTGACATCCAAAGCACTGCATGGGGCTAAGCTCTGATACTCTCAAATGGAGAAGCTAGCCTAGCCTTGGTGTCCTCCTCGCGCAAGCTCCACCATTATTTCTAGGGCATGAAATTAAGGTCCCAACCTCCTACCCCTTAACCTCAATGATGAGCAGCAAGGATAGCACCTGCTGGATAAGCAAGTGGTCCGCGGAGATCTCTGCCTTCGACATTTCATTCGAAGCCCGAACCGCAATTAAGAGCCAGGCACTGGCTGACTTGATCGTGGAGTGAACCTCCCCTCCGATTGATGAGCGGCCTTTAGAGGACTTATGGATCATCTTCATAGACGGATCCTGGAGAGCCAACACATCTGGGGCCGCGGCGGTGCTAAACTCGCCCAGTGGAGGAAAGGTGGAGTTCGCAGCCCAGCTAAAAATTTGTCAACAAACAATATGGTGGAGTACGAAGCGTTGCTGTTAGCCCTGCGCAAAGCCAAAGCGATAGGCGCCAGGAGGCTAATTATCAAAACTAATTTGAAGCTGGTACAAGACCTTGTATCTAAGGAGTTCCAGGCTCGAGATGTAGAAATAGCTAAGTATCTGGAGGTGATTCGTGGGTTGGAGAAGGGATTCGCAGGCATCTCGGTACAAACCATCCCGAGAGGAGAAAACACGAGGGAAAATGAACTCGCGAAGGAAGAAGCAGCCGGTAGGATGCCTGGCGGAGAGGTTCTCTTTGAAGTATTGAACCGGCCATCCGTACCGGCGGAGGTGATGTGCCTGACGGCTGAGAGCCAAGAAGAAGATTGGCGTACGCCAATACATAGATATCTACCGGATGGAAGTTTACCGGAGGAAGAAGACGAAGCAAAGAGGATCGAAGTCATGTCAAGGAAATATGCCCTGATAGATGGCATTCTTTTACACCTGGGAGCGTCAGCACCTTGGTTAAAATGCATATCAATAGAGGAAGGAGTGGAAGCCCTGCGGTATCCTGAGACTTCTTCATCTCTTGCTCGAATCGGGCCACGTCCAGCTGGGCTGCCCTAGCTTCCTTCCTCGCTTCGTCGCATTCCCGAAGCGTAGCAGCCGTGTCCGCGGCCCCCTCTTTTAACTCTGTGACCTTGCCCAAATACTTCTCGGCAAAACCATAGGAGATGTCGTGCCAACTCTCGAGCTCCGCCTTCTCTCGGAGGAACTGCTCCTTCTCCTCCGCATGGTCCTCTGTGCGCCTTCTCCGTTCGCAGGCGTTGTGCCTCAGCGCGCCTTCTCTGCTCGTGAGCATAGGCACTGGAGTCAAGAAGACAAGTCTGCAGAAGAAATATGAAGGATTGGCCCTCCACCCAGAAGAGATCAAGGGAGAACATAAAGCAATAACGACACTTACCCTCGTGAGACTGTTCAAGGTGGCCTAATGGAGGTCCATGTCCTTCATCTCTTCCATGACGGCCAGAAGGTGGGGCTCTACGAATACCCCACTAAGGGCATGAAGCGCAGGGAGAGCATCGGGGGCGGATGTTCAGGTCCCCCACCATCAAGCCCATTGGTCGTGCAGGGGGCATGAACATCCATGCACCCCGGTCCTCCTAAATCTCACCTGGCCGGGGGGCGTCCAACATCGCTATCTCCACTATGGTATTCAGGGGTCAATCCCCCGCGGACCAAGGGCTCACCCTTGCCCTGGGAACCGCAGGCGGGGGAGCGACAGATTCTCTTGCCAGGGTGACACCTCCCTCGGGAGCCTCCGCCACTTCGCCTGCCGCACCCCCTTCGTTCGCGGAGGGCCCTTCTGCCTCCAGGTGGGCTCCCCGAACCGGAGCAACTGAGGGGGAGGCTGGCGTTGGCTCCGGGGCCGCTGGTTGCTCCGCGGGCTCAGTTTTGTCCTCCCCCGAACTTACCTCCACAAGGGAGTTCACCTTGAGAAAGGACAGAGATGGTAAAGAGAAGGGAAGGGGTTGGGGTTCACCGGTGGGAGCGCGGACCGGAGCGTTAGCCTCTTCCACGATGACGACCTCCCTATAGGCGCCCCCGGAAGCTCCCCCAGCCGGAGCGATGGACCCCTGGTAGGGGACATGGAGTATAGCCCCTGCTGGAACCTGGCGACGGAGGATGACCCTCGGGGGCTTCAGGGGCAGGCGAAGGATCTTGAGGGATGGCAGGTTGACTTCCCCCGCTGACATCGACGCTACCCTCGGTGGCTCCCTCGCTGGCGTTCTCCTCACCGTCTACCTTGATAGCGCTGCTACTACTGTCGGTGCTACTTTCCCCGCTGGCGCTTGGCGAAGGGGCCACCGCGTGTATAGGGGAGTTAGCGGTGACCTGAGCCCGCTTGGAATTAGGAGCGGCGGAAGACCCAGCAGCCCTCTTCACGCCGCCGAGGGTGCGGTCCTCCCAGTCCGCTACACGCCTACAGTGGGGTCCCTTGACTGCTTGGATTCTCTGCTCGTGCTCCTTGGCATTGTAGTTGCCGAGGAGACAGCTAGCCGCCCGCTCCGCTGCTCCGCGCCCGAGTGCTTCCAAGCCATCTTCGCGGTGCACGGCCAGTCCTACGGGGGCCCGTGGCATATTGGATCAGCACCCCTAGTAACGAGCTAAGGAAGCCACTCGGAGCAGGCAGAACTCTTCTGCCAAATCACAGAAGCTGAGCTTCGCCCGCACTTGGCGCATCACAAGAATTTGCGCTTCGTCCGTGCTGTCGAGGGTGACTTCTGGTTGTTCCACCGTGCGGACTGGCCCGACGGTGCTGCGAAGAGACGCTTCGTCTTCTGAAAGGCGCTGGTAGTACCAGCGCCTGGTCCAGCCATCGCTCACCTTGCTGTTGGTGGCAAGCACCAGGAGAACCTGTGGACCGCTGCGCTTCACTTGGAAGTTATGGGATCCGTAGCGAGAGACTTCGTCTTCTCCGACACGCTTCTCCTGCCAGAAGGCCTGGTTGAGCGCAGCGAAGACCCCGGGGTGAAGTTGCGTTTCCTCCATCCGCATAGCCCATTCGAGGATGCCAACACGAGTGATGGCATTGACGGTCAACTGGGAGAGCTCCGTGCGGTACAGTACGAGGATCTCCCCCAGGATAGGAACGTAGGGGAAACGAAGGCCCGCGGCCAGGAAGGCCTCGAAGACAGCCGCCTCGTCGACCGCCGGCTCTGGGATCTCCTCTTCTCCGGCGGCACGCATGGAGCCTCGCTCGATGCGGTACTCCTCCACTAGGTCATCTAACTCCGTGTCGACCAGCATGCTCTCCTCGAGGCAGCCCATGAGAGTGGCGATGGACGCCTCGTCTAGCAAGTACTTGGGGATGGAGCGACCGCGGGCCATGTCTTCAGAGGAAGCCGTGGCGAATGAAATGGCGGAGAAAGGGAAGGCGCTGCGAGGCAGAGAAGCAGAGGCATTAGAAAGCAAGAGCACAAGGAATGGCATAGAAAAAAGACTAAACGGGAGGAACATCCCCTGTTTTATAGGAAACGCCGTTTCTCCCGGATCGTTGGATTAGGCACGTGGCAGCAAAAACGAACCGTCGCCCCATTTCGGCCCTAGGTCTTAGGTCCTACAGTTATAGGGGAGGCAACAATCGCGCCCATAGGACACGTGTCTGCCTGTAACTGCTGCATGCGTCAGAGAACAATGATTGTACCAGGTCGCCTCGAAGAATGGAATGGCAGACGGCATGCGTGTAGGCGAGCACGCGAAAAGATGCCTGTGTCAGAGGAGACCCGTTGGAGAGCCAACCTCGCGACGGTTCGGATTACCTTGGGGGGAGGGCTTGGCTTTTCACGGTAGATGCGGAAGAGCCACAACTAAGGTACGCGATAGACCTCATATATTTCTCTAAGTGCTAGAAATACGCGAAGGGATGTAGATGATGGTTCGCCTGCTCCCCCATTTCGAAGGGGAAAGGTGCCCTGTAGAAAGTGGATCTGCATGGCCAAAGGCATTGCAAAGCAGGCTTGTGATCATGAGGGGCTCCTGTTGTAATAGGAGGCACCCACCCCCTACGAACCAGTGAGAGAAGCGAACCAATCTACGAAGGTGGAGGAGATGCATGACCAGGAGGAGCCTCGCTCCCTCTGGGCGAAGCAACAGCGGACAAGAGGAGGCATGCCCCCTAGGGGCCTCGCGGACCTTCCTATGGGCGAGGCGAAGCATATGAGGAAGAATTCCGCCTAAGGCCAGGAGAGCCTAAGTCCAAGTCGCGAAGCAAAGGAAGTTGCGTGGGGATCAAGAAGAATAGGGGACAGCAAGTACAGCCTGCCATCATCACCAGAAATCGTATCGCGTGTCAGGGAGATATGACAGCTGGCTGTAACAACCAACATCAGATGGCAGAAGGATCAGGGTTCGTTGTAACAACCGGGTTCCCCTTGTAATCTCAGTTCTACCCTTGTTTTAGGAAGAAAGGCGTGGGCAATTGTGTCCAAATTAACCGGGGCCCGGAAGGTGTTTTTCCTTCGGTGCCCCCGGATATAAGGGCAGGTTAGGGCCTAAAAGGTCTTTTCCTAATATTACCCCTTTTACCCCCACGTGATTCCTTCGACGAAGGGTTGTAACAACACAATGTAATTTGGCCCCCCACTATAAATAGGGGGGCCCCCTCAATAAAAAAGGCCAATCTACAGTTTTCTCATCGGATAGCCATTTTGAGATTGCTCAGCTTCCCTCAGCTGCTTCGCGAAGCACGATATACTGCTTCGCGGGGTGGCCCCTCATAAATTTGTTGTTTGGCTCGGGCCACCGACAGTCCTATCCGTTCACAAATACTTGATGTTTGAGATGTTCGCCGACTGAAGTTTTAAAATTTGATGTATTAATATGTATTAAAACATTTAGATTGGCTACAAACAAATATATAACATGCCTAGATTTGTTTTGAAAAGTAGTTCAATGATATTATAAATTTATTAGGTTTCATAGATATACTTTATTGGTAATTAGTGGTTAAAATTAATTATGCTTTATAAAAAAACAAAAACATCAAATATTTATGACCGGAGGAAGTAATATTTAGCTAGGCCACTCCATTAACCACGACCACTGTGAATATGCCAACTAGTAGAGTTAATTAGGCTTCACCCACCTAATTAGTCAACCATCACAGGCGTTGCTGCATGCGTTGCAGCTTCTCACCGATCTCATGCGCCTGATGGATTTGCAATTTCCAGGCGCCTAAACAGTACAAACGCGGTAGTCGGTTTCTTATTTAAGTTCACTAGCAAAAATATATATCATTAATAGCCTCACAATATATATGTAGGAAATTAAGAAGGTAAATCTTAACGACGAAAAAATTTTATTTCATTCAGTTAATTAAGGAGCTAGCGGCTCTGGTACAACATGCATATGTTGGGAGTTGGGACAACCAAGGAAGAGAGAAACTGAAACACGTACATGCATATGAAAAATTCTGAAGGATGGAAGCTAGCCATCCTGCACGAATTCGCCGATTCAACAAGACACAAGGAGCAGCGAGCAGAATCTATCTAGACCAGTCCAAGGTACTCCGCCGTGACGGGTTTGAAGATGTGGCGGTGGTCGGACTCAAGTGCGGCGGCGAGCCGCGGCCACAGGAATGCACAGACCATCCACGACCCGTCGTTGCCAGGCCGCGGGTAGACCAACAAGTAGCCCGAGGATAGCCTCTCCGGGTCGAACCTGGGCAAGGCCAGCGTAGCATGGCCAAATCCGAAGTCTGTGTCCACCGGCAACGAGGTCATCGCCGACTGGCACAGCGTCGGGGCTCCAAGCCCCGTCTCCGTCGCCTCTATTATCTGCTCCGTCTTGTGCTCCTCCAGGAAGTCCACCAGCTGCTGGATGTTCTCGTCGTAGTCGATGGACGTGATAGCCTCGCGCACCATGGCCGCCACCTCCGCCAGCGTCTTCCGCTTGATCTCCTCCACGGCCGCGCCCCGCAGCGCGTAGGTCGCCACGTTGCCGAAGTAGCCGCACATCGCCGGGGCGAGCCCCGGGGACGTGAGCCGCCGCCGCGCATCCACAATCCACGCCATCTGGCAACGCTCCTCGCGGACGCGCGAGGCGGCCACGACGCCGGCGAGGGCCTTCCACAGGTAGGCGGAGAGGGCCTGCACGCGCGACGCGCGCTGGCCGTCGCCCCCCGCGCTCGCCTCCTCGCGCAGCGCGGCGATGTCGGCGGCCTCGACGTAGTAGAGCCGATCGACGAAGCTCTCTTGGGCGATCAGCACGTTGACGAGGTTGTCCTCGTCGTATCTCGTGTACATGGCCGCGAGACTGGCGCTGTACGACGGCGGGTCACGGGGGCGGAACACCGAGCGGTCGTAGCTCGGCGCCGCCCCGGCGATCTTCCCCGACCGCGAGAGCTCGGACCACATCCGTACGGCCATGTTGATGGCGCAGCCATCGTTGACGATGTGGTTGCTTCCCCATGCCACGGAGAAGCCCCCGCAGGCGAAGGACAGCAGCTGCACCGACAGAGTGACGTCCTCGGCGAATGGCAGCGCGATCTTATTCAGGGACTGGTCGACGAGGCCGTAGTCCAGGCTCCCAAGGGCGACGTCGTCGACCTCGCCGACGACGAGCTCCGCGCCTTGGTTGTTGCAGTGGAGCTCGGGGAGGCCGGAGCTCGGGTTGGTGACGATGCGGCCGGCGAGAGGGTACAGGTGGTTGAGCAACGACGGCAAGCCGGCTTCAAAGGCTGCCACGACAGCGCTGAAGTCGGTGGCTTCTGGAAGCTTGGGGTAGATGCACACTAGCCAGGCTTGTATATTGCCACTGTAAAGGTCGAGGTTGGAGAAGGCGGCAAAGTGTGGCTCGATGGATGTGTCGGAGGCCTTGACGAAGCGTCGACTCAAGACGCGGATGGGCAGGTCGCCGGAGCTGCAGGAAGAAGCCATGGGCGCCATTGGTCACCGGTAAGGGAGGAGTGAGCTTAGCTAGCTATTAGATGGTGCAAGTGCAAAGTGCAATGCTCTTGAGGAGTGTCTTCCCGTTATATCAGCATCCAGGCTTGAAATAGCTACGTGCATCGCATGCATAGAATACTGATGATCAAGAAATATGCTAGTAATAATTAATGCACAAGTCGATCATGTAGATTATTTTATGTGACAATCCCGGTACTGTTATTAGGACATAGATAATAGCATAGGGGATGCGCTAAAAAATAATTAAGTTTTACTCAATTTTCTAGTTGTTGGATCTCAATCTAACAACTCTGATGTCCCCCCTCTCTATATGCCTACCGATGCCGCTTCTCCCCCTCCCCATGCGCCGTCTCTTCCCTTCCTTCTCCCTAGTTTGTTTTCGATAAAAAAAGTATCATGTCCTTTTTTGGGTCATCTTCATAGAAGCTTATTGGTTGTGTTAATGGCAATTGTTACAAAAGGAGGATAAAAGGGTGGAGATTGATCAGGCATGCCGTTTGCTTGAGGTCGTTGATACAATTAATGTTCTACGTCTCACTACTATAGAGCACCCTTCTGCGCACTAGCCAGGCTTGTATATTGCCACTGTAAAGGTCGAGGTTGCAGAAGGCGGCAAAGTGTGGCTCGATGGAGGTGTCGGAGGCCTTGACGAAGCGTCGACTCAAGACGCGGATGGGCAGGTCGCCGGAGCTGGAAGAAGCCATGGGCGCCATTGATCACCGGTAAGGGAGGAGTGTGAGCTTAGCTAGTTAGCTATTAGATCACCGAAAATACAACCCATACTCGAACCCGAAAGCACTCACGGGTATAAAACCTCACCCATACCCGAACCCGACGGGTACCCGATACCCGATGGGTACCCATACCCGAAAGTATACTATGCTAAAATAATTTATACATTTAGGGGAAGAGAGACTCAGAGAGAGGTGAGAGCGGGGCGCGGACTGACGGCTGGCGGACGGCTGGACGAAGACGCTGAGGCGGGACTGCGCCGGGCCGTGCGTGGGTACGGGCCGGTGGCGGGGCGTACAGGAGGAGCGGGCCGGCGGCCGGTAGCTCGGCGGAGGCGTCGATGCTGGACGGCGGCGAGGTGGGGAAGTGGAGGCGGCGGCGGGTGGAGGCGGAGCCGCAGGCCAGTGTCCCGGGAAAGTGGAGGCGGAGGGGTGGAGTTAATGGCGGCAGCGGCGGCCGGCTGGAGGTCGGGGGAATAGAGGAGCGAGAGGGAGGAGAGAGCACGGCTGCACGGGAGGTTTGGGTTTGGGTGTGGGCCGTGTGGCTGGAAATATGGGGATTGGGGAGGAGGCGGGGGAGAAAAGAAGCCCAAGTGGAGGAGGCTGTGGTGTTGGGCCGCATGGGCCGTGGAACAATGAAGACATGCTGTGACATATATATACATGTAGCACACCTGTCAAAATTCGGGTTACCCGTGGGTACAAAACTGTACCCGTACCTGAACCCTACCCATTCAGGTACCCGAACCCGAAAAACCCATGGGTACAGGTTGCGACCCATACCAATACCCATCGGGTCGGATACCCATGGGTACTCATACCCATGGGTTTTTCTACCATCCCTAATTAGATGGTGCAAGTTGCAACGCGCTTGAATTTCTTACCGTTATATCAGCACCTAGGCTAGAAATAGCTAGACATCACATCGCATGCGCAGATTGCTGAAGATCAGGAAATATAGTAGGAATAATTAATAGAGTAAATTGCACTGTAGCACCGGAAGTTGGCACCTTGTTTCACTTAGCCCCCGCGTAACTTGTATTTTACTTTAGCGCCCCCAGGAAGTTGGCACCGTTTGCACGGAGCACCCTGGAAGTTGGCACCGTTTGCACGCAACCCCCCTGAGCCGTTATATCTACCGTTAGATGATGATGTGGCGTTGATGTGGCGCTAATATGGCATGTAAAAATCAGGGAAAAAATAAAATTTACCATAACAAATTCACAAAATCCATAAAAAAATTATAATAATTCAAAAAAATATAAAAATCAGAATAACCATAAAAATAAAAAATTCAAAAAATCATATAAATTCAAAAGATATAAAAAACTTAAAAAATTCAAAAAATATTAAAAAACCATGAAAAAATTCTACCTGACCTGATGCGCATGTCTACATCACCTTCACTAGCAGTAGTTGTCAACCTGAATTTTTCTGGTTGTTTGATTTTTTGATGTTTATTTTTTTATTTTTAAATAATTTTTTAATAATATTTTAGATTTTTAGATTTTTATATGATTTTCTAAATTGTTATATTTTATATGTTTTTTCTAAATTTCTATGAATTTTTATGTTTTTATGATTTTCATTTTTTAATTTTTTTTGAAATTTTTTTTATGAACTTTTAGTTTTTGATTTTTATGATTTTTCTAGTTTTTATGAATTTTTAAATGGTTTTTATGTTTTTTTATTATTTTCTCTTATTTTTTATGATTTTTACGGTGGACATAATGACTTGGGGGGTTCCGTGCAAACGGTGCCAACTTTCAGGGGGCGCTAAAGTAAAATACAAGTTCCAGGGGCTAAGTGAAACAAGGTGCCAACTTCCGAGGGCTATAATGAAATTTACTCTAATTAATATACATGTTGATCACGTAGATTAATTTATGTGACAATCCCGATACTCATCAGGATATAGATAATAGTACAGGGGATGCACAGTTGACTGAAAATATTAAGATTCAATTGATTTTCTTGCAATTGGATCTCAATCCAACAGTTAATTATGATCTCCCACACTCTATATGCTCCGAGGATCCTCTTCCTCCATGATCGCCTCCTCCTCCGGCACCCCGACCACGCTGGCAGCGGCGGCTCCCCTCACTGGCGCCACCTCTCCCCTTCCCATTCTCTCTCGCCAACGCCGCCTATCTCCACCCTTCTCCCTCGTTGGCGTCGTTACTCTGGATATTCACTGACGCCTTCGCAACCACCCGCGGCTAGCGACGTCACCACCAGCTCGCCACTCCGCCCACCGTCCTCAAACAGCCAAATATCCCTTGCCCACACTAACCCCTCGAACTCCGTCGTAGATCGACCCTCATCCACCTCCCTAACCACCTTCACCCCTCCCTTGGCTCTGGTGCCGTCACCCCCGCCCTCGCCCTCACCCTACCCCACCACTGGTCTGCCGCCTCGTCCGACCTCCCTCTAAGCTCGGGGGCACCAGGAACCCCACCCGTAACCTGAATGCTAAGGTGCTGGAGGCGGCGCGTCGGCGAGGGGGAAAAAAGAAGGTGGCAACTAGATTTTAGGCATGCAAGAATCATTTGATACATTGAATCAGTCGCCGATGGTTAGCAAAAGGGATAGTATAGACAACAATTATGTATAACAATTTTCTATGTGACCTATAGATAGTGTTATATATGTAGAGGCAATTAATTAATACAATGCAATAGACAACACATTTATATGTAGACAGCTTATCCCTGTAAACAATATATCTTGGTTTCATGCTACAATCAATTATAAATTTACATACAGCTCCATTCTCTACACAATATCTCTCTCCTCTCATTTTTTTTGTCCTCAGTGATAATGCTTATAAACAGCTGACGTAGAGCATTGTAAATGCTTTTATTGACTATGCACATGGCATTTCTAATTAAGACAGTTTTCAAAACCGGATCTAACAGTAAAATCGAAAACTAGATCTATACCGGTTCGGTTTGTTGGAAAGACTTTTTACACAGCTAAATGAAAAAAACTGCTTGGTTTTTGGCCGAGACCACCAAACCGGGCGGTTTTGAGTGAACCGTCAAAACGCTCACGAGGAAAAACAGAGTAACATTGCGCGCGTCCTGTCCGCGTGAGGGAGGGTGCAACTCGCAACAGGGGATCAGACTATTGGGAAACCACCTAAGAGGCGGGTTTGGCCTGGCCTAGGGCCGGCGCCCCTTCTGGTAGGTCCCACGCTGGACCTAGCCTAAACCCTAAACAACACTATAAAAGAAGAGGTGGAGCCACATGTTGTAGATGAGATCTGACAATTAATGAAGAGAAGTTCCACCCTATATCTCTATGTCCCCTGTGTTCTAGCTCTTTTTCTGTGATTGTTTGACTACGTCTATACCTCGGACTACACCCGGTAGCAAGGTTCCTCGACACGTTATCATCACGCTCACTCCTTGACGTGCCGATCAATCCGCGAGGAAGAACGATCTGCATCCAAATCTATCACGAAGGTATTGTTTTGCAAATCAATTACCTAGTAGATTGTAATATGTGTTTGTTTTTTGTTGCAGATCAAGAATTCTAGTGCGTTTTTCCCAGTAAATTGCAAAATTTTGCAAGAAAATTTAGTAGATTAGAATTTTGGGGTTCTTTTTACAAATCAATCTAGTACATTGATTTCCCCATCGCTACCCGCAATTGTCGCCGCCGGCCACGCCGTCATTGACACCGCCGGCCGTGCCGTCATTGCCACCGCCCGTAGCGGGGACGCCGGCCGCACCCGACGCGCCACTGGACTGTGCCTCCGCCGGCCCGTGCCAGCTCCGCGCCCTCACGCGCCCACGCCGGTGGTGCCGTGCCAGCCGGATCGCGCCCGCATCCGCCACCCGTCCGCAAGTTGCCGGTGCCGTGCCTGCCGGACCAGGCCCACACGCGCCGCCTGGATTGCACCCGCACGCGCACCGGCTGTGCACCGCACTGGTCGCACTAGCCGCATCGACTTGCCATCGCCCGAAGCTCCAACGCCGCCGCAAACCTTGTGGGCTAGGGTTTGGCCATGTGCCATGGGCCCACATGGGCCAAACGGGCCGACCCTGCAGTCCTCTCATCCGAGCCGGCCTTCGAGCCGGCCTAGCCCACGGCTGAGCCGCCCCGCCATTGTAGATGGGCCGCAAGGCCCAATTTGGGTCGAAATTGGGCAGAATTGGCATAGGAGCCTAGAAAACTTGAAAATAGCCCCATAAAAATTTCAAAAATTATAGAATCATCCGAATTTGAATTGAATTTGCATTATTACTATTAATAGTTTTGTTGGGCCTTCCCAACTATGCGCTGTCCTGTTCGTAGCAAACGGTGCTCTGGGCCGAAAGATCCAGATGGGATGCATAAGCCATCCGGCACATTAACCAACTACGTTCGGCCCTGCTAGTAGCAGGCCGTGCGCTGCACCGAAATGTCCAGATTGGTGAAATAGCACAGGAATTGTGAAAGGCCAAAGAAATTTGTGAAATCGCACATGAATTGTGAAATTGCAAAAAACCCTCTGATTCTTGCAGAATCACCCGAGATTTGAATTTTGACATGTTTTGCAACTCGGGAATTTGAATTTGACACCCCTGTTTACGGAAGAATGAAAATTGCATTAAAATGCCATGGGCCCACATGAGCCAAACGGGCCGACCTTGCAGTCCTTTCATCCGAGCCGACCTACCGCCTGCTTCAAGCCGAACCAGTCTAGCCCAAACTAGCCTGCCGAGCCGAGCCGGCCTAGCCCACGGCTGAGCCGCCCCGCCCCTGTAGATGGGCCGCAAGGCCCAATTTGGGCCGAAATTGGGCAGAATTGGCATAAGAGCCTAGAAAACTTGAAATAGCCTCGTAAAAATTTCAAAAATTATAGAATCATTCGAATTTGAATTGAATTTGCATTATTACTATTAATAGTTTTGTTGGGCCTTCCCGACTATGCGCTGTCCTGTTCGCAGCAAACGGTGCTCTGGGCCGAAAGATCTAGATGGGATACGTAAGCCATCCGGCACATTAACCAACTACGTTCGGCCCTGCTAGTAGCAGGCCGTGCGCTGCACCGAAATGTCCAGATTGGTGAAATAGCACAGGAATTGTGAAAGGCCATGCGACCGTAAGGCCAAAGAAATTTGTGAAATCGCACATGAATTGAAAAATTGCAAAAAACCCTCTGATTCTTGCAAAATCACCCGAGATTTGAATTTTGACATATTTTGCAACTCGGGAATTTAAATTTGACACCCCTGTTTACGGAAGAATGAAAATTGCATTAAAATTCCTTCGAAGCTTGGAAATTAATAGAAGTTTTTTCGATGCCTTCCAAGAACTCTTTGGATGTATTTGAAAACTTAATTTTTCGGTCCCTTTTAGCATCTCAGGAACCTGAAGTTTGCACCCGATTTTTAATTTGAATCATTATTTAATTTCTATAATTATTTATGTGCAATCTTTGTATACATTTGCCATTATAATTACAAGTAATTATTTATGCATATTGAATTGGTAATGGCAAGTTAGAAATAAAAATTGGAATACATGAGAATTAGTTATGTCATGCACGACTTTCTATTTGATTACACGAATTAGTCTTATGAATTTATCCTAAAGAATATATGTCGAGTATCATTGAATGTGAATTCAAGGTACTGGCACTGCATAGCCAGAGCAACCTCACTTAGGCATATCTCGGAAGGATAAGAAACCAGTGTGCGGAACAACACTGCATTGCACTTTCTTTGGCACCACCCTCTATGAAACATAGTATTGGTATATGCATGAGCAACGTACTACAATTTAGAATTGGTACTGGAAGCTCTATATATTATCCTTTCTATTATACTTGAATAGGGCATGCCTTAGACTGTGCAAACTATGAAAAATGACCAAATACTATCCTGACTTGCACAGGACTTGTATTGATCCCTCTTTTCTGACAATCACACTCGACGTGCTAATCTCCACAGTCATCTAAGTACAACTCCAAGTGCTTGCAACTTTTGTTGTCTAGTCACGGAGAAACTACTAGGGGGAGAAAACCCCAAATTTTAAAGAAGGTCATGAATGGTCGAATAAGAATAATTGTTCTATGGAGAGAAAGACCATTGCTTAAGAAAGATATAACAAGGAGAAGTCGCATTTTATTTTTCCCACCATTGAAAGGGCAGAACGCTCACGGCATAATGTCGGGAAATTATGTGACATTTGGGGTATTGGTCCATGATTTGCCATGATTCTGCATACAATCATAGCTTATCGACCAAAGAAGAAAGAATAGCAATAGTAGAGGCTCAACTTGCCATTGCAGGCAGGAACGACCTTAGAAATAAGGACACTCTCGTAGAGAGCTCTCAAACTTGCCCCCTTGTTCTTATTGCAACTGCACATGGAAGTGCATAGAGAAGCGAAGATACTGACAAATGGCATTGAAACTTGAGTGACCGTCTCGGCCCTGCCGTGTCGCTGCTCGGTTGCTCCTTTGCGGTTAACTGGGGGGGTGGTCTGCCCTTTTGGCACAAGAAGCCTTTTGGGTGCAGCTCCTACTGTTGACTGTGCCTTGTACCATTGCATTGCCCGTTGTTTGAGTTGAACATTGCCATGCAGGCATGACCCTACTTTGACCTGTGTCTTATACCAATTGTGACACTCTGGCTTCAGTCGTCTGCTGCTGCAGCACTCGTGCAGGCCTGGTAGGCCACATGCACCACACATAGTATCGCTATCACGTCGTGGCCCTAATATGTTGTGCAGGTCGTAGACTCGCCGTGCCGCCTTGGCCTACAGGTTTCCGAGGCACACCCACATGTAGTGGGCTGAAGACCCAAGCTAGGCGGCTAGAGGGGGTGAATAGACGCCAATCAATTTTGACGCTTTTTTTTGCACATGCATTCCCCTTCAACATATGAGCAGCATACTGCACGCTCTCGTAATCATCACAGTTAGCTAAGTAGAGCTTATTCTCTACATTCTTGATCCAATCTTAAGCTTCGATTGGGTCTCCACGGCCATAAAACTCCGGTGGCCAAGTCCCCATGAACTCCCTGAACTTTGACTGCGGCAACGCTGGCATTGGCATCGGCTGCGGCGGCGGTTGGTGCTGCTGCTGCTGAGGCTGCGGTTGTGGATCTTGACCAGCGACATTGACAGATTGACAGGTCCTGCTTGATTACCAACTGCTTGGTTGACTTGCCCTTGGTCATTGGCTTGACCACCCTGGGCTGCTGCATTCTCTTGGTTAGCCTGCTGATCCAGCTCCTCTTGCAGATTGATGGGTATCGGCTAACTCTACGTCCATGACCTCTACCCCTTCCACGGCATCTTCCTCTGCTACGAGCTTCACTTCCACGACCTCTGGCCATCTACTGGGACAGAAAGAATAGGAAAGAAGACTAACCGGTATGCGACATCCTTAGAATATAATAGTTTTATAAACGCTTTTATCGCTCCATTCAAAGATCCAAATAAGAAGCAATACTCCACATGCTAAGGAAAGCATGCTCCAAATAAATCCAACTCAAACATAGGTTACAACCACAGACAATAATTTAGTTATTATATTATCGCTGTCATTATCAGCTATTATTCTCCATACATAGGAAGTATTAAAGTTCATTTAGCGAAGAACTACACTCTTTTCAAAAACCAAATAGAACATTTTTTTTGAAAGTGTACGGACTGTACAAAAAGGAAAGATACTGTACCGCACCAAACAATTTTCTTGTCGTCGCATAAATTAAAGGCAAAGCAATACACCAAACAATTTACTACTACATAACTAGATACCATTATTAACCTAGTTAATGAATATCCGTATCTCACATAGAAAGCCAAAATTTGATACGGTATACTCCACACAAAAATAACAATATATATATATTTGTTATACGACCTCTAGCACTTAATCTTTTGAAAGTGACGGCTCTTCATCTTCATGAAGTAGTTTTTCGTTGGGACAGGGGTCTTGGGGTGTTTATATAGTGCCAAGGACGACCAGGGCTGGGCCTTGGGCTAAGAGGTGTTGGGTTAGGACTCTAATTCTAATTCGGGTGGAATTCAGATAGGCCGTGGGCTTGTTTATCAAGAAAACAGAGTTTCCTTTGCTGGATTGGGCCGAAATTTGGAGGGTAATTTGGATTAGGCTTCAAAAAGGTCCCCTCCAAATTTGAGCACGAGATTCCCTCGTTTGCTAATTATTTTATTGGTTTGACGAGCTCCCGACAAAACGGCAAAACTTTAAGAAATCACGAGCTAGCTTTGGAATTTTGGCTGAAATTTGGACGGTGGCTAGATGATGACATCTAAGAATTACTGGAATTGTTCCAGAATTTTCTCAAAAGGTTTGCTAGGGTTTTGGCTTAAACCTAGTTTAAATTAATTTAAATCAGGGTTTCGTATATAACAATTCCCTTTTAATTTACTTTTGGGTTTTCAACAATACAAGTGACATACAACAAAATAGAGGATGTCACAAACCTCCCCCCTTACGAAGAATCTCGACCCCGAGATTCAGAGAAACCCTGCTCGAACAACTCTGAAAACTCAGCCTGCAAATCTTCCTCCTTTTTCCCAAGTCACCTCTGCCTCTGAATGGTTGGACCACTGCACTTTGCAAAACTTGATGGACCGACTCCGGGTTCACCTTTCGGACACATCCAAAATCTTGACCGGCCTCTCTTTTTAGGACAGATCTTCTTGCAAATCCATGGCTTCTACTGGCATCTGCTCCTTTGGCACCCTCAGAAACTTCCGGAGCTGCGGAACATGGAACACATTATGCACTCTTGACAAATGCTCTGGCAATTCCAACTGATAAGCAACTTCTCCTCTCCTTCCCGTTATTGGAAACGGACCAATATATCTCGGGGAAAACTTCCCAGAGACATGTAATCGACGAAGTCCTTTCATGGACGAAACCTTTAAATAAACATGGTCTCCAACCACGAACTGCAACTCTCTCCTCCTCTTATCGGCATAACTCTTCTGCCTTGACTGGGCGGTCTTCATCCTTTGCTGGATCATCTTGACTTGATCCTCGACCTCCTTCAATGCATCTGGGCCAAATAACTTTCTCTCTCCAGTCTCATTCCAATCACGCTACGGGACGGCGGCGAAGCCCAGTCGCGAGGCAACACGTAACGGCGCGGTGCAGCACAGGGGCACACGCGCGCTGGCTGGCGGTGGCGGTGGCGGTGCCAGGTGTCGGGCGGGGGCGGGGCGCGGCTGACGAGGTCGCCGGCGGCGAGGCGGCGCGGTGGCGGCGACGGCCAACTCCTGCGAGCCATAACTTTCTCGTTTCTTGGCCAAATTGGACGATCCATATATCCATCTTGACCGCCTCGACGAGATCTACAACATGGCACCATCTAATCTTGAGTTTGCACACAGCACAGAGAGGGATCTGTAGAAAAGGGTTTCGGTGGGAAGGATTTTTTACGGCTACGGTTTGGGACTTGAGGGATTTTGTGATGAGGGCTTGGGACAGGGGTCTTGGGGTGTTTATACAGTGCCAAGGACGACCAGGGCTGGGCCTTGGGCTAAGAGGTGTTGGGTTAGGACTCGAATTCTAATTCAGGTGGAATTCAGATAGGCCGCGGGCTTGTTTATCAAGAAAACATAGTTTCCTTTGCTGGATTGGGATGAAATTTTGAGGGTAATTCGGATTAGGCTTCAAAAAGGTCCCCTCCAAATGTGAGCATGAGATTCTCTCGTTTTCTCATTATTTTATTGGTTTGACGAGCTCCCGACAAAACGGTAAAACTTTAAGGAATCACGAGCTAGCTTTAGAATTTGGGCATGAAATTTGGAGGGTGGCTAGATGATGACATCGAAGAATTACTGGAATTTTTCCAGAATTTGTTAAAAGGTTTGCTAGGGTTTTGGCTTAAACCTAGTTTAAATTAATTTAAATCCGGGTTTCGTATATAACAATTCCCTTTTAATTTACTTTTGGGTTTTCAAAAATACAAGTGACATACGACAAAATAGAGGATGTCGCAAACTAGTGATCTTGAAATTTTTGCCACAGATGGGTATATGAGTCACGCATCTTTTCCAACTGGAATCACTCAAAAATGAGTGGAGCTTTTAAATGTACATTGGTACATCGTACTGATTTTTGTGCATATCCTATAGACATATTGTTTCGTGAAAGTATAGAAGGAGACTCATAGTAATAAGCCTAAAAGCTTATTCAAATAAAATATACTCATTTCATGATCTGCCGTTCTAACACATTTTAGACATCCTAAAAGCTTAAGGCGGATGCCAATTGCTTAAAAACTACAAGGTTCTAGCCAAATTGAAGGTCGTGTTGGCTACGGGGAGGCAAGGGCATGCTTACCGTGGCCTTGGAGTGGACGGAGCGCGGCTAGACTGGCTCGGCGACGTGTGATCCCGTAACGGCACCGAACAGAACAACAGCGGCGAGCAAAGCTCCTGCAACGCACTGGTCAAATTGATTGAGGTGAAATGATCGTGAGATGGCATGGAATCTATGGTAGAAAAGAATCGGATTGAACCGTACCGTCGAGGGAGAAATCAACGGCGACCAGTTCGGCTCGGCCTTGCTCCGACAAGCAATTCTGAGCAATGTGGCTACTCCAGCGGTGTCAGCGTTGCTCGGCAAGGCTCCGAGAGTGACCGTGGATGACAGAGAGTAGGCGGAGACGCTCAGGAGTGAAGGAAGTGGAGAAAGGGAAAAATCTGAGGTGGCGTCATGATTTTATACCAATAGGGCAGAGGAGACAAGGCCCGGCGGTGCCAGCACGGCGAGCTCAAGTGGTGGAGTGCTAGGTGGCAACACGAACTAAGGACACGGCTCTGTATGCATAAAGGAGATTACACCGAAGTAGAGAGGGAGAAAGGTGAGCGGCGCCGGTAAGGAGAGAGATCGACGGGAGAGAGAAACAGAGGGAGAGACGAGTGGGCTGGACCAGGAAATGGCCCAAGAGTAGCCCAACCAAGGCCCATTCCCAATTTAAACTTCGGGAATTTGAATTTTCACCTATATTTGCTTAGGAATCTTTGAATTCTAACAAATTTGATTAAATTCACTAATTTGGCTCAATTTGGGGTGTTACATTACTTTTTTAAAATGATGGGAGGATATGGTAGTAAAACATTAAGGCTTATGCGAGAGGGACTCGGTTACATGTTTTTTCATAGATTGGATCAATGTTGAGTGCTATTGCTACTGCCAGCAGCTACATGATACTTGCTCCTGATCCTAGTCACCACCATCGAGCAGAGCTAGTAGAAGCTCTAAAACTTACTGCAAATAGCTGTACTGCAAATTTAGAGGTTCGCTGCAAATTTTCTTCACACTTTACACTGCACTTTAAAAGATTCCTTCGTCCTATTAGACACTCTATTTAATACAGCAACTTTTACAGCTTTTCCTAGCTTTGCTTTTAAAACGAGTATGCTCAGAGTTAGGACCAAACAGGGAGTATATATCCTATACTCAGCAAGTATCCTGTACTCGGTAGTAGCACTTGCTTGCTTTCGCAATTCACTCTAGTTTCGTGTAGATCAAGGAACCTTACACGTGCTTTCCTGCCACTGCATCGGCATGCATGCCTGCTCTTTAAGTTACGCCCCAAAGCCGAACCTCTAAAAGAAAGGTTCCTTTTTCCATCCCTTAAAACACTATTCTTACATATATAAATAGTGTTTTAGGAGGTAGGGTATATACGAGGGTTATTGGAGATGCTCTGAGGTGGATTAGTTAACCGGAGGACTCTATTAGTCTATAGCCAGCACCGTTGATTAATTAGTTAACAAGGGAAGTACGTACTCGAGTAGTGAGTGCTCTGAGCCCGATGGACTGCATGCCGATCAAGGGCAGGGAAACGTAGGGACTGTCAGTCTGTCACTGTTTAATAAACATTCTTGCTAGAATCCAATCGAGTGCTTTTTGTCGTGTACTTGCTCACGAGTGGGATTTTCCGGCGCATGCACATGGGCAGTCGTCTGGATTCGAGACGTTTCCTTTAATTAATCATGTATATATAAATTTATTTAAATGCTTGTATTAAGTGCGCGCGGTCACTGGATCATGCACATGTGCTATAGCTTTTTGAGCTCGGTAAGTACGCCAATAATGCCTGCTGGCTTACATGCTCCTGCAGATAACACGGGCGTTAATTTATTCGGCTTAATTTGTTTGTAGACAGTGGTCAGCCCCTCGTCGCGTCCTCACCGACGAATGGGTCTCCGGGAGGCACATGCGTGGATAGGCGACTGCCATACAGGATACAGCCGCTCCCTAATTTATCAGATGCTTTTTGATGTAAAAAAAGTTTAGTAGATACTTAACTAGATCAATCTTGATTTGACAATTCGTATGATGCATTTACTAGCGTACGACATGCATCGTATTACATGGTAAGTTATTAATCGGCTTGTATAATTGGTTTGCATGCATGGCCTGGTTAGCCGCTGGCGCTTACTCTAATCAACCAGATTACGTTTAGACTTAGCTTAGATTAACGAAAAGTCAATTTAGCAGTCGACTTAATTTTTTATTTTTCTTTCTAGCCTATCTTTATGCCATTGGATGTGTGTGTTGCGATTTACGTTGGAGGGCGGTCGCGATGTCGGGTGAATGTGCACATAGACCGAAACTTTTAATATTTTTCAATCGACTGTTCTATGACAGCCCCTTAAAAAAATAACAAGATTAGCTAGGGGTGACGTCTTCACTGGTTGTTAATTTAACCGTCTGTTTGCATCGGACATGGGCCTATCCCTACCAATGGACGCCTGCCGTTTACAAACCATTCATGACCCCCATTAATTAAGCATGATTTGTATTCCATGATCATCTCTATCGCAAAAGAAGAAAAGAAAAAAAGATGGAAATAATTGTAGCAAATAATGTATCTCCATAATCAGTTTTTGTTTGCATCTACTTGCTAAGACCCTCTTTGATTAGGCTTTTAGTTACGTTAGTTTTTAGTTAAAAAAGTAAAATCCATTAAAAACTACCAAAATGACTACAAACATATTAAAATATATTTTTTAGATATTTCTGAAAAACTTTACAATGTCCTAAAAAGATTATTACAAAATATTACATCGCATAGTATGTAAAAAAGTAACAAATTTATTCGGTTGGTTTATAAGCAAAAAAAGAACCTACCACAATAGTAATATATTGGACACTATACATCCCCTCCACAATAAAGCTTCTAATTTTGAAAAATGACATTGGTGTGAATTAGTTAGGAGAGATCCTAATTGACATGAATCATTTCTAAACAATCTCGCCGGTGACGGTGTTAGGGTGGCCCCACGTTCTCCTACTGGTCAATGTAATGTGGCTGCCATTTTATACTCCATCGTGCAGCACGGAAAGAAACACCCAGACATGGATTAAATTAGAAAATGTGCTTAGTCGCAGGGTGACATGTACATGCACGACTTGTCTTGGCTTTCGGATTTGCTTGTCAGGGCCGTTGGCCTTTATTGCGCTTTGTTGGGAAACCGCCTGTGGGGAGCCCGGCGAGCGGCACAACGCGGCTAGGGCCGGCTTGAGGCTCCCCATGGTGGGTCCCACATTGGACCTGGCCTAAACCCTAAGCATTATTATAAAAGAAGAGATGGAGCACCTTTTGTATAACAGATCTGAAAATTAATAAAGAGAAGCTCTACCCTATATCTCTGTATCCCCTATGTTTTTGATCTTTCTCTATGATTGATTGTCTACGTTTATACCTCGGACTACACCCGATAGCGAGGTTCCTCAACACGTTATCAGCACGCTCGCTTCTTGACGTGCCGATCAATCCGCGAGGAAGAACGATATGCATCCACTTCTACCAGGAAGTTATAATTTTGGGCATTGGTTACCCAGTAGTTTGTAATCTGTGTTTCAATCTGATTGCAGATCGAGAAAAAGTTGTGCGGTTTTTCCTTGTAGATTGAAAATCTTGCAAGAACTTTTTAGTAGATTCTTTTTAGGGGACTAGTAAAAATCATTTTAGTAGATTGATCTTGGCTGCACTGCCCACCGGTCGCGCCGCCCGCGCTGCACGGCGGCGCTGCCGCCTCGCTCTCCACCGATCCAGCGCCACCTCGGCGGACGCCCTCGCGCCCCGCCGCGCACGCCGCGCACGCCGCCGACCACGCCGGCCTCACCAGCACGCGCCGGTGCCGTGTCCCGCTGACGCCGCGTGCCCGCACGCGCGCCGCCGGCGCCGCCCGCTCTCGACGTCGCCGAGCTGGCCGCGTCGGCGCAGCCACCGCCACCGCCCGGGAGATTGGGCCGGCACGGCCCGAGCCGGCCTGCCCCGCACGGCCCCGAGCC
>SPJY01006136.1:640090-683766 GCA_005191435.1 Raddia distichophylla
TTGTCGTTTCACTCGTTTGCATTCTTATGGCCATGTGTTGTTTTTTGTTGATTTTTTCATAGTGTGTAAAGATTTCTTTTTTCCTTGGTCCTGTGTCAAAGATGGAGCAGATGCATTGGCGCACTCACAATAATCAATTCGTTATTTGATGAGAGTCTATTCATTTTAGTGTATGTTTCATGTGGCTATTCATTGTTCCAATGATTCTTTATAGATTCGACAATGGAACTTTCTACCCTGCCCAAGACGATGCATCGCACTGTTTCATTGGTGAAGGAGCTGGTAAAGGGTACAACATTAATGTGCCATGGGAGCATGAAAAAATTGGTGATGCAGATTATATTGCTGCATGGGACCATGTACTGCTTCCTGTAGCTGAAGCATTTGGTCCTGACATTGTTTTGGTGTCTGCTGGTTTTGATGCAGGTATAGACCAAAATAAACTCTCAGTCCAAACATCTAATCTAGTGAAAACATTATTTTCACTAAAGTTAACTGTTCATGTATCCTGACATGGAGTTTCTAAATATTTAGTATATGGTTTAGCTTTTTAGCTGAGCACTGCTTGGAATAATACAGCTTACAAACATGATTTTGTAGGTGGAGCTGATATACCTGATTTTGTTGTTGAATAATAAATTATGTCTTTGTTATAAAAATGAGATGTGTATTAATCTGTAGGACAAGGGCCTACATATAGGCTAAATGATAAGCCTAGATAAGGCAGGGAAAGCCCCAACAAAGGCAAAGATATCTATCCTAATATGATAAAGGGTTCCTAATATGTCGCTAGAGCTCATCTCTCAAGCGCAAGGCATATGCAATAGCGTTGCATTTGAAAGAGAATAAACTAAGAAAAGTATCCAACCAAAGTCCGGTGTTGCAAAAGTCGATGTAGTAGTCATAGCATGTAGTTTTTTTCTGAAGGCTGGAGACAACCTAGAAAGCACATGATGCAAAAGCCATAGTGAACCGTAACAACTTGACAAAAGGAGATGAGATGTGTGACACGATATTGAAGTGTGCCAAATCAAGAAAGCATGTCAGTGGGGATCGAAGCCTTGAAAGTTAGTTGCGCAAAAGAAAACACAGCGACCAAGAACAAGGAGATCTACAAAAGCTCACGGAAAATAGTAGGCACTATAGGCGTGCGAGAAGAAAGTTGCTTAACTGTTATGGACACACAATATAGACGAACTTGATGTCAAAGGAAATAGTGGACTAGGATGGCACAACGTCTAAAACCTTGAAGAAAATACCAAAAGGTGTATGCAGCTCATCTTGTTGTTGATGTTGGTTTTCTTAAAAAAAAATCCACTGCTAACGATTGCTGACTGGGAAGTGGGAACTAGCTTAGTTGGCTAAAAATCAAAGTCAAAGGCTAGCAGAATACTAGGCCGAGTTGGAAATTGAGGCTCACTGTGCAGATTCCAGGACCAAATAGTAGCCCTAGCCAAGAGCAAAAGCAGTGCAGATGAAACTGGTGGCATGAGTTTGGGGCAGAGGAGGTGGAACAGTGAAGACGACAAGCTGCAGCTGAGGTGTTGGTGTTGTTGACACCGAGACAAATGGTTGCCCCCACGATCGGAGATTGCTTTTCCCAGGGGTGGGGGTGATATAAGATGTGGGCGATGGCTAGGGTTTCAAGAGACTTGGCTCTAGTACACGCCAACAGCTAGGGTTTTGAGCACCTTGGCTCTGATACCATGTTATGATTATATGAGATGTGTATTATTTTGTAGACCAAGGCCTATGTATATAGGGTACATGAGAAATCTAGGTAAGGCAGAGAGCACAAATAAAGTCAAAGGATCTCATCTATCCTATTATGATAAATGACTCCTAATATATCTTTAATATATCTGTAATCAGTCTTAACTGAAGGAAATAAATTTGTTTCTCTGATAGTTTTTTTTTTAATTTCTACTACATGATAAATTGGTGTATCTCATGTACTAGACCATTTCTATTCTTACTGTTTGCTGTTTTTTAAATTCATACTCTCATATTTTGGGTAGCACTGGACGATCCTCTTGGTGGTTGCTGCATTACTCCTAATGGATATTCCCTGCTTTTAACAAAGGTATCCTCCATCACTCCATATCTTGCATTTTTCTGTTTGTTAAAAAAATTATCATGCCTGACATTTTAATAGAGTGCAGATGCGTGGAAATTGACTAAACGCGTCAAAATTTGTTTTACTGTTTGATCAGACATCTCTTTTTATTGTTATGCTCTGCTGCTACCTGCTTGAAGATTTCATTTTTTTGTCTTGTGTAATACATCGTATGTGTTATTTGGAATTCTCACTTGAGCTGATTGACACATACGCTTACATGTAAAGCGTATGCCAAAGCAAAATTCAAAAACTCATTGCATGTTATCTGTGTGCAAAACCTCCTGCAGCTGTTAGGTCTTGCTCAAGGAAGGATAATGATGGCCCTTGAAGGAGGTTATAACCTTCAATCCACCGCAAATTCAGTTTTTTCCTGTATTAAGGTTTTGTTGGGAGACAAATTCGCTTATAACTCTCCAGAGATGCAGCCATTTGAATCGACATGGAGAGTCATACAAGCGGTAATAGTTCGCATGTACTATATCTATCAAATACTCTTTTACTATCGAATCTGAAATTATGTTTCCTTTCCCCACACACTTACCAGGTACGTGATGAATTGAAGACATGCTGGCCTGTTCTGGGTAGTAAACTGTCAGAGTATGCATCACCAAGGAGCAAGCCCTCACAAATCAACGTAATTTTTTTCCTTTCTGATTTTCATATCTTGAATACTTGAACTTGGGATCCTGTTTGGTCTAAACTCAGAGTTAAGGTATTGTGCTCTAATGTAAGCAGTTGTGTTTAGCTTCAGATGATGTTATGTTAGTTAGGAAATCCATGGGGATTTAAATATTTGCCATCTCAAACATTGGCACTTAATTTTCCACTCGAGTCTATGACATGTAGCCTCGTGATTCACATGTCATTGACACGATGAGTGGCGATTTCTTAAATGACAATCTTTCCGGTTGCAAATAATTAATTATTTGTAAAAGGAAAGTTCATAAACTCAACTCCCTCTTTATTTTAAGGATAATTGGATTTTTTTTTTACAATATGAAAAAGTATGTGCTCAAAATTATCCAAATTTTTTTGTTTGAGGGACAACCGAACCGTTCTCACTAAAGGAGGCCACTCACAAGGCAATATGGAAAGTTTTTGGTATATGAAGGATTTCTTCTATTGCATAGAAAATAGTGAGAAAGACACTACAAAATTATTGTAACACTCAAGAAATATGTGAACAATTTATATAGGATTGGAAAATCATGTAGGTCCCATTTATGTAATTTAATTTGGATTTCATGGACAAATTTTACTAGGATTTTTAGTTGTCCTATAAATGGAGTTGTCTTGTCCTATAAATGGAGTTGTCATAGGGACACCTCTAACCGCGAATTTGAAGCGCATTCTTGGTAAGGAGGCCACTCCAACAATTGGGGTTGATCAGCTAGGGAAGAGCAAGAGTCTCTTTAAATAAAATTGGGCACTTTTGTTTTCAAAATTAGTTCACCCGGCCCCCTATATAGGACTTATTGCCTAGGCCATAAAATTGTCCTTGCCGCTCGAGCAATAGCGAGCGCAATCAAACCAAGGCAAGCCTAATATCAACCCTGTGTCCGCCACCACCGAACAAACATACCAAGCACATGCCAAGTCAATTGGGAAGAAAATCACATTAAAAGTTAACTATAGGAAACATAAGGCCTCTGTAGCAGATCTAGGGTTTTACAAATATAGATGTGTGAGCCCCCATAGAACCTTGCTTTGAGTCTTTGTAAAATAATTTCATTAGCGTGCTCCACCTGCCCGTTGCTTCGAGGGTGCGCCACCGACGCATAGCAGATCTTGATGCCTAAATCTTCGCCCCAATCTTGAAATTCGCTGCTGTTAAATTGAACGCCGTTGTTGGTGATGATCCGATTTGGCACGCCAAAGCGAACAACGATGTCTCGGAAGAACTCGCGTGCCTTGGCTGCCATAATATCGATGACCGGCTTGGCTTTAACCCACTTTGTAAATTTATTAATGGCGACGAAGAGATGAGTGATTCCACCTTGCGCCCGCTTGATGGGATCCACCATTCGAGGTTCTAGACGGCGAAGGGCTAGGTGATTGGTATGGTTTGCAGGTCCTGAGCCGGCATATGAATCTGCCGTGTAAAGAATTAGCAACCCTCACATTTGCGTACTATATTTTCCTCGTTCGTCACTGCAGTTGGCCAGAAGAACCCTTGACGATAAGCTTTGCCTACCAGGGAACTCGCTGCCGCGTGATGTCCGCACTCTCTCGAGTGGATTTTATTTAACAGATCTTTGCCTTTTTGCTCAGATATGCACCGTCTTAGTACCCGAAACTGCTTTTGTGAAAAAGCTCGTGACTACCTTGCAATTTTTGCTTCGAAGTGTTATGTACTCGGCTAAGCTTCGATCTTCTGCCATGAATTTGGCGATACCAAGTCTTCCCAAGATAGCATGTGTCGATGTTTGTTAAACCGGAGGGTGTCGTTGGCAATGATTTTATATGGAGTTATGTGCTAGATCTCAAGCTTGAAGGTAACACAAGATAGGAATTATCCAAGTTCATGCCCTCACGACGGAGGTAATACCTTAATCCTGCGTTCTTGGAATTATGATGGTGGCAATCTGATGATCAAAAGCTTATGCCTCTACAACCCTTACCCCTCCGTTTATATAGTGCAGGGGGTAAGGTTACATGGTCTGATCTTATCTGGTATATGCTACTGAATTCTGTTTGTCCAACACATATACGCACCGGTATTTACAGATGCAAATCCCCTAACCAGATGGGATCAAACTCTATCCTCAGGACTATTCTTGGAGCCCAAGTCATATGTAATCTGAGTGGTTTCCATCCTCTTCCAGCCGACTCGGGCCGCCCCTGTTTGCCACTTCATGGGCCTTTTATGAAGATACCCGAGGCCCATTGTCGGTGTCTGGGAAACACGCCAACTGCGGGCCGCGGCTCCACGGACCGGCAGACGAATTTGTAGTTGGAATAAGGCCCAACGACAACTCTTCCCAGCAGCCCGAGGTGGCGGCCGAGCTCGTGGGGGCTCTGGCCGCACGGTCTTCCCGTACTGTGCCTGGTGCGATTTGGGATCCGGGTATAGATCCGTCGTGTGGTGAGATTAAGAGGGGGTGAGGTGAGGCGAAGGAAATACGAACCGTGCGAGACAAACGTTTTTTACCCTGGTTCGAGCCCCCACTATCGGGTAATAGCTCTACTCCAACCCTTGTTGATAATCTGGTGGAAACAGTACAGGGGCGCCGAGCCCGGGCTAGGAGGCGCTGGCCCCGAGCTTACAGGGGAGCTTCTGACACTGAGGTGGCTAGAACCTACTCTACTCTGCTACGGCTACTGCTACTGCTAAGGAAGCTTCAGATGCTCGTGTTGCTTGCCCTCCTAGACTTGGTCGTTATGCTGGGCAGGCTTCTCCTTTTATAGGCGCGGCGGGCTGCTCGGAGCTGATACCGCGGGCCCCGCGCCTATCCATGCTTTGTCCATTTTTAGTGGCGGCGCCCTTGTCTCGTTCCCGGGCTCCGTTCTGTGTGCGGCCTGCAAAGAGAATCCTGTCTGGTTAGTACTGGACACGTGCTCGTCTCGGTGTGCCGATACATGAAAGCAGCCTGCACAGGGAGAAAGCACTCCCTTTACTCCCTATATGGCATTGACTGGTCGGAGCCAGCTTCGCGCCACCCGTTGGGGGCGTCGCGGAGCGCGGCAGCTGTTGCCATCTGCCCAAGGGACAAACGGCATGGCGAACTGTCCGTGAGGCTATCCCCCGGGCTACCAATACCCCGAGGAGGTACAGTCCTCTCGGTCAAGGCCAAGGAAAGCGTGGTGGGGCACGACAGCTGCGGCCACCTGTCCAGGGGACAGGCGAGCTGTCCGCGGGGCCCTCTTCCGGGCTAAGGATAGCCCGGGAGGTGCGCAACATTCCTAGTTAGGACCGAGGGAGACGTGGTTGTCTTAGTCAAGCCCGGGGATGGCCCCAGCGGGCTAGACGTCTCTCTTGGTACGGCCAGGGATGGCCTTTCGGGCTCTTTCTACGCGCGGCAGGCCGGTACTGATCCGGCCCAAGGCCCATCTCGGGGTGGGTCGATTATGAATCACCAACAGCCAGCCCCGAGCCTTGAGCGGGTCGCGCGGCGAGCCGGTCTGAGGTTTAGAGAAGCCCAATCCTTGTGCGCCGCGCGGGAGACCTGGCTAGGGTTTTCTTGAAGCTGCTAGGGGCGAGAGGTCGAGCATTGAATTTGATTCGACGGCAGTGTGGGGCAATTACGTCTTCTCGGGCACGACCCCCACGATCTCCACTCCGACCGTTACCTTCCTTGATAAGGCTGTGTTTGGGGGAACTTCTACTGCAGAACGTCCCCTTTGTCTCTGTCTTCATCTCTCCATCTCGCTCGTCGCCTTCCTACTTCCTGCATCTGGTTTCACTGTTTTCCGCTTTCGACCACCATGGTGTTCATCAGAGATAGCGTGCTTACGAGCAAGAGGATGGCGGAGCTGGAAAGTGATGGCTTCGTGAGGCCTGGGTCTTGGAGGGTTCCCGGCGCAGCCCGGGGGCCAGAGCCTGAGCCTACCGAGCTGATCTGCTTCGAAAGCTCGACTATCTGTGGGTTCCGCGTGCTGGAGTCGCGGTTCGTGGCCGACTTCTTCGCCCTTACGGAGCTGCGGCCGGAGAATTTGCCCCCGTAGTCCTATATTCATTTGTCGATCTTCGCACACTTGTGCGAGGCGTACTGCGGGGCGCGGCCCTCGGTGAATCTCTTCACGCAGTACTTCAAGCTGAAGCCCGTCGGCCATCGCGTGGGCAACGGCGGGGTCTTCTATCTTACCACGCGCGTGACGAGCTCCTACCAGAGGAGCAGGCGGTGGCATACGAGATCGCGGAGCTCGCCAAGAGGAACTTGACGGGCTATGAGATTGTCAATAGCTTCGTTCGGCACTGGATTAGCCCGCTGCGGCACCGCGAGCGGTGCATCAGCTGTCAGGTATGCACTCTCCTAGAGCTCACACATGTACACACTTGACATAGAGATTTTGTGCTGCGATGAAGCGGCAGCTTTTCTGTTCTTTCTTCACTTCTATTTATACTGTGAAAGCAACAAAGCGCAAGAGCTATTCTCACGCAGCACGATGCCATGTCCATCCCCACGACTGCTACGTGAGTCCTCACTTGCACAAGACTCGGACTCCACTAAGTCCACTACTGCGAGCTAATCTCGCCACTAACTAAGCCACACACGGCATCATACAGATCATGAGTTCGTGTGTCACTCACACCAAGAAAATAGGGAAAACAAAGTGATGCATGCAACAGAATTGGAAAAAAGTGATGCATGCAACAGAATTGGAAAACTAACTCTAACAAACTGAAAGAAATGCACGCAGGATTCAACAGGCAACATCAGCGAGATGGGCGGCTGGGAGGATCCGGACCGGGACTTCCACCAAGGTGAGCGCCTGTCACGATGCTCTGTTTGAATTTGGGTTGGTGCGCGTGGTGATCGTTTATGATGCTTCGCAGGGGAGCCCTTGGACGTGCAGCCATTGGCGGCGCGCTCGCCGTTAGGAGGGTCACCGACAGTGCCCGGCGGGGCACTGGCTTTGTTGGTGGCGTCGGGCGAGGGGAGCTCAGTGCCGGCTTCGACTGCGGCGGGCACGGCGCAGGAAGACGTGGAGACGCGGGCTAGGAAACGCACCTTGCCGGCGCAGGTAAGGATTTTTCGCGCGACGCAGGCCGAGTGTTGGGGGCTCAGCCGATCTTACGCTTCGTTTTCTGCGCGGGTCCAGGGCGCGGCGCTCGCGAAAAGGAGGAGGATGTATCAGCCCGCCCAAGACAGCGACGATGTGGATGTCGCAACCGTGGTGGGCCCAACGCCGGTGATGACGTCGCGGCGGGGGTACGCAAAGAAGGCCAGCGTAGCCCGGCCTGGGAAGAAAAAGGCCACGCCGACTACGAGCCGCGTCGGCGGGCTAGAAGCGCTTTCTCCCGGGGAAGGAGAGGCACTCCTGTTGCGGCTGCTGGAGGCCGGCGAGAGGTTGTCGACACAGCCTAAGGCGCGGGGCAAGGAGGTGCGGTTGATCCGCGGGACGTCATCGGCTTGCCTGCCGATGGCGGTGCTGGATGCGGCCGCCGAGGTTGCGGAGACAGTGAGGGTGGATGCTGCCGCCGGGGATTCGCTGCTGGTTACGCCTCTGCGCGTTGAAGGGCGCACGGCGCATGGGTGGAGGCCGGTCGATCGCCAGGGGATCGCCGACCTTTTCAAGACTCCGATCAGCGACGCGCCTCCGGCGCCCGACCGGCGCATGCTGCTGGTCGGTTGGGACTGGCCGGTGCGCGTGCTCACGCCGGCGGGCTGGTTGCACGTCTCCGTGCCCAGTGTGGGCCCGCTGGCATCTGCAGGCTGGATCTCTGCCACTCCGGAGTGGGTGGAGCAACAGGTGAACAACCGGGCGCGGCGCTCCGTCAGGGGAGGTGTGCCGGACATGCAGATCCACCCGATCCCCGGTCTGTCAAGGGGGGATTTGCTGGCACGTTTGGGCGCCGTCTCCGTGGGCGAGCTGAACCTCGCTCGCCAGCGCGCCGAGACAGCGGAGGCCGAGGCGGCACGGTTACTGCTGTCTCTGGCGGAGGCCGGGCAAGCAGTGGCGGAAAGCGAGGCGGTGCGTCCTCACCCAAGTCCGCTCATGGTGGTTGGCGCAGCCCCCACGTTTTTGGCTCCCTCGGAGGGCGAAAGCGCGGCGGAGGCGGAGCTCCGGTCGGCGAAGGCCGGCCAAGCCCTGGCGGAGGACGCGCTAGTCAAGCTTAATGCCCGGCTCAAGGAGGTGCAGGCCGCTGCTCAGAAGGCCGCGCAGCGGGCCGAACCCTCGGTGGAGAAGCGAGAGCTTGCACAGGAAGTCGCCAGGCTTCATGACGAGCTTTAGCGATCGCGGGCTGCCGTAGAACAAACTGTCAGGGCCAAGACCGGACTCGAGAAGTCCCTGGCCTCCGCAGAGGCGACGCTTAAGGCTCGCGCAGGGGAAGATGAAGTCCGGGCTCTCCTGGAAGAGGTGGACAAAACCAGGGCCGAGCTTGCAGCCGCCAAACGGGAGGCGAACGAGCTGAAGGCCGCGTTGGCGGAGGCTCGGGCTGCCTCCTGTTTCGCCGCTGGAGAATGGGATAGGGCCTGCGAGGCAGTAGCCTCCGTGGGCGCCGAGCTCCGTGAGGCCAAGTTGGCCGTGGAGCAGACGACAGCAGCGAAGGCCGAGCTTGCGGCCAAGATGGATGAGGCGGAGAGATGAGCGGCCGTGGCCGGGGCGACCGCTCCGTTCTCCGGGGCTTTGCCGGGGCCGTCTGCGGTGGCGGCGGCGCGCACTGTGTCGTCGGAGGGGAGCGACTCGGAGTCCTCGGACTGCTTGTCTTGGACGTTCCACGAGACGCATCCTCGCGGGCTTAACCAGGCCGAGCTCGACGCCGTCGAGGAGAAAATGAGGAGCGGGCTCGCTCTGCACAGGAAGGTAAGCACCCGCGGCCGTGTGCTGTGTTTTGGCGTTGACCCTTCCATGACTTGATTCGTTGCTCTTGTCTCAGTCTTACAGCTTCTTTGCCGGTGCGGCCTCGCTGATCGAAGCGGCGCGGAGGCAAGCCAGTAACGACGCGGTGGAGCTCAGCCGCCTTTCGACGGAACTTGCAGACGCCCGGGCCCAGATAGGGCGCGCGAGCGAGCTTGCTGCTGAGAGCGAGGCCCGCTGGACCGCTCGCGTCGCCGAGCTGGAGGTCGGTCTTCAGGCGGCGCAGGAGAAGGAGCAAGAGGCCGCGGCGAAGCTCGCCCAAGACTTAGCCGAGGCCAGAGAAGCGGAGAAGACCGCGGCGGGCCAGGCTCACATGGCCAAGGAGGAGGCAGGCCAAGCCTGGGCTGCTCTCGCTGAGGAGCGCAGTCGCGCGAAGGCGGCCTTTAAGGAGCTGGGGGCGGCCTTGTCTGAGCGCGGCACGATCGTGCGCGGGCTTGAGGAAGCTCGCGACAAGCTCGCTGAGGAGGTTGCCGCTCTTCGGGAGGCTGGGGCGAAGTCCAAAGCCGAGGCGGAGTCCGTGAAGAAGCAGGCGCAAGACCTCGTTGCCGCCCTGGCTAGACTGCGCCAGGAGCAGAACGAGAGGAACACGCAAGCAATAGAGCTGCTCCAGGCGCAGATACAGATCCGCAACCTGGAAACCGAGCTCGAAAGGCTCAAGCTGCAGCGCAGGATGTAGCTCACCTCGGGCCATTCTATACCCGAACTCCGTGTTATTCTATTTTGTCGCTTCCTCAATAGATAGTGTAGGACTGTAGGGGTAGGCCTTGGGCGCTGCCGTAGCCGTAGTGGTGCAGCCCCCCATTTTGCGGTAGCCCGGGATGCCGGGCTGCTTTTTTGCTTGTACAATCTTTTATCCTTGTAAGATCCCTTTAAGAAATGCAATTTCTTCTTTAGTGAATCCTCTTTGTTGAGCTTGCTCGTTTCCTTTCTTGCGCAGATCTGTCATGCAAAAATAGGAAAACTAGATGAAAAGTAACGAAATTGTTAGGCGAACTTAGGAATTTTAGAAAAAATGAGTTAATTGAAATTTTTGTTTTTGTGCGCATAGTCATCCAGCCCCGGGCCGCGGCCAAGTCCAAGTGCGATCTTCGAGTTGGGTGCGGTCTAAAGCCTAAAGTGACTTGGAAAAATTTCACGCAAAATTTCCAGCCCCCGAGCTTTTACTTATATTTGTGCGAGCTGTGCGGGCTTGTTAAAGATAAGGATTTAGGAAAATTACGCGAAATATCCCCAGCCCCCGAGCGTTGGGTAGGCCATGAAATATTTTTCAATATGTGGCGCTTCCGGTCATATGCCCTCAAGAGTGTATCAAGGCCGAATTAGGCTCGATGCTAACATACCACCACTGTTGGTAGCGTATTGTTAAAAAGCTTATTAAGAGGGTTGCCCTTTGCTTAATCAGATTAGGCTCATGCCCATTTTAGGGGAAGGCCATGATAACATACCACCACCGTCCAGCCGAGGTTTGAACTTTAACCCAAAGGCTCAAAGCTCGACGGCGCACTTCGCGATTCTTCCAGTGGCTTCCCGATTGTGAAATATATCCCTAAGCGGAAAGGACATGACCACCGAAATTTCATGATCTTGAAAATAATGCTTGAACTTTCGCGATGTGATGAGCACGGCGTATAAAAGCTTCTGAACATGAGGATACCGTATTTTGGAGTCGCCCAATACTTCGCTGACGAAGTAGACCAGGCGCTAGGTCTTCTGAAAAGAATTTTCTTGTTCCCGTTCTACAATTAGCGCGCTGTTGACTACGTGAGTCGTGACGCTGATGTAAAGTAGGAGAGATTCTTGAGGCATGGGTGGGACCAGCACCGGAGGGGTAGTAAGAAACCTTTTGAAGTCTTCGAAGGTCTCTTGTGCTTCTGTTGTCCACTAGAAGTTGTCCTGTCGGCGAAGAAGCGTAAAGAAAGGCATGCTACGTTCTTCGAGTCGGGAGACAAACCGGCTGAGTGCCATAATGCATTCAGTGAGCTTCTGCACATCTTTTTGATTGGTCGGGGTGCTTCATCTTCATGATTGCGCTGATTTTCTTCGAATTGGCCTCAATGCCTCGATGAGATACGATGAAGCCGAGCAATTTTCCCGATGAGACCCCAAAAACGTAGTTACCGGGATTAAGCTTCATCTGATATACTATTAGGTTCTCGAACGTTTCGGCCAAGTCCGCGATGAGGTCGGGTTTGGCACGAGTCTTCACAATGACGTCGTTGACATATGCCTCCACGTTACGGCCAAGCTGAGTGTGAAAACACCGCTGTATGGTGCGATGATAAGTAACGCCAGCGTTTTTCAACCCGAACGGCATTGTGATATTGCAGAACTCACCGAAGGGTGTGATGAGCGACGTCTTGATGCAGTATTCCTCAAACTGATATGATGATAGTCTGAGTAAGCGTAAAAAAACTCAGCAACTCGCATCCTGCGGTGGAATCCACCACTTGATCGATATGGGGGAGCCCAAAAGGATCCTTGTGACAGGCTTTGTTGAGGTCGGTGTAGTTGACGCACATACGCCATGTTTTGTTCTTTTGCACGAGGACCTGGTTCGCTAACCACACGGGGTGATATACCTCCTTGATGAAACCCTCTGCTAGCAATTTGGTGATCTCGTCCCTGATGGCTTCCTTCCAGTCTGGTGCAAACCATTGTTTAATTGGCTTAGCCTTGCCATCAACGTGCAAAGAATGCTCAATCACTTCCCTCGTAACACCTGACATATCCGAAGGTTTTCAGGCGACACGTCTTGGTTTGCCTGGAGGATAGGGACGAGTGTGTCTTCCTATTTTTCGTCGAGCCCTGTCCCGATCACGGCCGTCTTGGTCGCGTCGGACGGGTCCAACTTTATTCTCTTGGTCTCCTCAGCCGACTGGATGGAGGTCTTGGCTTGTTTCTTGGTTGGTATGTCCCCCTCGTCCTGGAGCGAGGCGACTGCTTGTCGGATCTTCTCCATCTCGGCCGAGGTGTCCAAGACCTGCGCCAACTCACAACTTTCGCTGTCGCAGACCAATGACTGTTTTACATCATCGAGGATTGCGATTACGCCATTTGGACCTGGCATCTTCATTACGAGGTGTGTGTAGTTGGGTATCGCCATGATTTGGCGATACCGGGCCTTCCCAAGATGGCATGTAATGCCATCTCGAAATCGGCCACCTCGAAACTCAAGCTTTCCATTTGATAGTCTTCTTTCGCCCCGAACGTGACGGGCAGAAAGGTCTGCTCGAGTGGCTAGAGATATGAACGTCCGGTTTCTTGCCGTGGACTCCCTTGGCCACCGACTGCTTGGAGTTATCCGCAAACTTCAGCTGCTTTGATAGACCTCGATGGTTGAGAATGGCATCTTCGGCATTGGCTTCTTGATCGGCCATGTTGAACATTGCCTTGAGTGTCCTCGGGGGTCCCAGATCATCTGCCTAATCAGCTCTTCGGATTTACATCTGGCAAAAAAAACATCGATGATGGTTTGCTCCGAAATGTCCCGAATCTCGTTCTTCGTGAAACGCTTGATGAACTCACGAAGAGTCTCGCTCTTCCTGCGACATAATTGGCCTATTTCTCACCTCTCGGCGGGTCCTTCATAGGTCCCTTGAAAGTTAGCGATGAATTGCTCCTGGAGGTCATTCCAAGATTCGATGGAATTATTTGGAAGCCCCGTTAGCCAAGTTTGAGCGGTTGGAGTCAAAGTGACTGGCAAGTGATTTGTCATGACATTTTGATCTTCTCCTGCTGCGCTGACTACTAAGGCACTGTAGCCAGTTCTTTGGATCCCTCTCTCTGTCGAACTTGTCTATGCCTTTTAGGTTGAATCTGTCTGGCCAGACCACACAGCGGAGATCCGAGCTGAATGCTTGAATTCCTTCCAACGAGCGTGGCTCGTGTTGCTGCGGGGATCTGTGGCGCCGACCATGACGCTGGCCTTGATGATGATGCCAGCCGTGATGATCATGCCGACTAGCGGTGCTTTCGGCATGATCATCATGGCGCCGGCTGTGATAGCCGCGGGATGATCGCTCGCTGTCGGCGCGCTCCCTCCTTCGTGTTTTTACGTTGTGACGGAGATCATGGCCCATCGATCGATGAGAACCTCCAACCACGGACGCATGCGCCTTGCTTCGGTTACGCGTGGACCGGCTGTTTGCTGTTACGGGATTGGTTGGAGCCAGATGTGTGTCGTTTTGCTGGATCGCGACCATCTCGACCATGGCTGTTGCCCGGGCCAAGGTTTCAATGAGTGGGCTGCCTTTCGGAAGTTACCAAGGTTTGAATGAGTGGGCTGCCTTCCAGAAGATCGGACCACGGTCTTCAGGAGAGTCTTTGAGGCAACGATGTTGGCTTGCGGGGCCGTATAAACTTCATACTTTCTCAGCTTCACCGCCCGCAATTCGTTCTGGACGTCGCGGCCTCGGATTCGAAGCTGACGCATTCGTTCTTGGTCTTCTCGGCGGCGCTGCTTGGTTTCAGTCGCCTCAGCAGCATCAGCTGCTTTGACTCTAGCACGCTGAGTATTTGAACTAAGGTCGCCAGCACCGAGCACGAAAACTTTGTTATAGTTGCAGACCTCCGTGTTGCCTTCCGACTCGGAATCCGTGTGGGAAAAGCTGACTTGCTCGGTCTGTCCGAGAATCTGGCCACCGTTGATGACACCCACGAACTGAGTCAAGGTTGGCCGGATCGCTCCAATCTGAGGCTCCCTCGGATTGGATCTCGTTCGAGTCTATGGAGGCTTTGGTGCCGAGTTCTACTCTAACCGTACTAGGGGCAGGTTCGGGGTAGAATCGCCGGCTCATTGAGTTGGATAAAGTGGCTGCAGAATTTGACAGTCCGAATGGAAATAAGGATGGTAATGCGCTGGTACCTTCTCCAGATTGGGTCTCTCCTGGATCAGAGAGACAAAGGCTGCCGATGCTGTCGGTGATGAAATCCACGGTTCCAAAGCGGAAAGCTTGTCCTGGCATGAAGACGGTTGTTAGCAGCTTTGAGGATGCCATCGAACTTGGTGATGATCTTGACACCCCCTACCTGGCGCGAACTGTCGACGGGTGTGACCTTGGGGGTAATTGTCGGCAATAGAATTTATACGGGTTGCGCAAGATCCAATCCAGATGTTAACACAAGACAAGGAGACTGTTTATACAGGTTGGGCCCTCAAGGATAGAGGTAACACCCTAGTCCTGTGTTCTGGGATTATGTGGAGATCTCGATTACAAGGATCTCTCGAGATTGTATGTAGGAGATGAAAATCAAATGAGATGATCTACGACCCCTACCCCTCCCTTTATATAGTGCAGGGGGGTAAAGTTACACGATCATATTCAGTTTGTTATACCGGATCCAATATCTAGAGTGTCCAGCATGTATACGCACCAGTATTTACAGATACGAACCCCCTAATCACACGGGATCAAACTTTATCCCCAGAACTATTCTTGGCATCTAAGTAATGTGTAGTCCGAGTGATATCCGTCTTTCTCCAGCCAGCTCAGGTTGCCCCCGTCCTCTGATCTATGGGCCTTCTAAGAAGATACCCGGGGCCCATGTTGTCCACAGATCTTGATTCTATCTTGCAGGGAACTATGCATTTGAAGCTTGCTCTAGGCCATATGGGGGCATTGGGGGACCACCGCATGATCTTGGCCTTGTCTATCAAGGGGCTTCTTGCATGAAGCTTGCTCTAGGCCATGCGAGGCCTTAAGGGACCTCTGTGCGATCTTCTCCCCGTCTAGGGGTCTCCTTGCCCGACGCTTGCACTAAGCCATGCGGGCCCCTGGGTGATCGCCGCATGATCTTGATCCTACCTTCTAGGGAGGCTTCTTGACCAAAGTTTGCTTTGCGCAATACGGGAGCTGAGGGGACCTCTACAATGTTGCCCTCATATTGTGGGGGACTTTTTGCCTAGAGCTTTCTCTGGGCTATGCGGGGCCTCAAGAATATACCTCTACATGATCTTGTTAAGGACGTGAACTCGTGTGTTGCAAGGGGTGGGTATGCCCCCATACAACAACAGTTAAAATACCAAGGCCTTATTCTCATTAGCTTATTGGACTTTTTAAGGCCTTATTCTCATTAGCTTATTGGACTTAATTGATTTATCTGTCTATTTATTTATCTTCATTCAAATTAAAAATAATGTAAGTTTGAATCATTTTTTATTCTATCTTGAAGACTTGTCTGGAAGCTCTAAAACACAAGTCAAGCAAAGTGGGTCTAGCTTCCAAGGCTACCTCGAAAAGTTCTCGAGGTTAGAAAATAAGCTAGATAATCATAAGTCAAATAAGATATAAAATACAAGAAGAAAATCCCACATGCTCAAAAAGTTATGAACTTATTAGTTGTGCAGGTCGAAATCGCAAAAAGTATGTGCTAAAATTTTGGATGTTACAGGTCGCCACTTTCAGGGATGGATCACGCAATGGTTTGGAATCACCTGTCTCCATCCCCCGGGTGTCTGATGATGAAGTAGTTGATGCAGCCATTGGACCCAAGGGAAATCCACCTATAGTCCTTAGTGCTTGCACATCTTGGTTGCTCGCAAAGTCCTCAGTCTCAGGCAGATCCAACTTTCGCGACATAATCCTTAAGATATTTTCTGAGGTATGCAACAAAGTAACTAATCTGAGATTTCTTGTAATGGATGTGCTTCCTCCCTTCGCCTTTTCCATTTTCATAGATGGCCAGTGATAGCTCAGCAGAGTTCGTGATGCTCTCTGACCAACTCAGCAGGACCAAACAAGAGTTGGAGTTGCTTCGCTGGTATATATCCTGGAACTTTCTCAAGATATACTTTCAGCTAATGGGCTAAGATTTTTTTTCCTTGTGCTCTTACTAGCCAACTCGACGAGGAGCAGTCGAGGAGGGTGATGGTGGAGGCGCTAGTCAAAGCTCTAAAGGAGGCAGATAATTCAGCTAAAGCCCACCTTAAAGAGTAGTCACTTATTTTTTTGTCCACCTACGGTTCTACCTCTCAGCCCCTGCTTGTCTTAACTCTTCTACTTCTGCGGCCATGTTTACGCCAGGAAAATAGAATATCTGGAGAAGCAATTGGTCGCAGAGAAGCTCGCCCGACAATCGGCAGAGGCTCAGTTGGTCGCAGAGAAGCTTGCCCGAGAGTCTGTGGACGCTCGGTTGGTCGCAGAGAAGCTCGCCAGGGAGTCCGCGGAAGCTCGGTTGGTCGTGGAGAGACAAGAGCACCTCAAGACCAGGGAGGCGCACAACGAGCAGCTCTGCCGGTCCTGGAGCACGCTGGCCACGGTCGCAGAGACGCTTTCAGCGACGATGCACGAGGTCGTGTCCATGGAGATCGGAGAAGAAGACCACCCTGAGGAAGCGCGCGCGGTGCGAAGCGAAGCCCAGGTTACTGACGCTGCAGAAATCCGTCGAAGGTTCGGGCAACGAAAATAGTGCAAAAAACCGGCGAAAATAACTAATTTTTTTTGTCGTATTTTCGTCGGTGAGATGCGTGCATGGTGAATCCTTCGCCCAGCCGGAAGCATTGTGTGTGGCCATGTGCGTTATCTGTTTGCAGATGGGCAGGATGCACGGCAGCATGAGACTTCTATTGGTTTCCAAGGAGGAGGATAGAGATCAGTTTCGAGTATAACAAGCCATGCACAATGCAAGCGGTTAGGGGTAAAGAGCTGGGTTTTTTATTTGTGGCCATGTAGGGTAGTGCGGATGTTTAGATATAGGTGCTTAATTAGGAGAGATAAGTGCTTAATTTAACATGCAGGGTGGATATGCGGTGTAAGTGCATGTCAGGGTTAAGAGACCGAGCGCTTTTGAGGACATCCCATATATATATAAATTTAGAGATGTTGTTACTGTGCAGATACAAGTGTACAAATTTCTTATCAGAAGCTTAAAAGGTAGTGTAAAATGACCCCTAGCTCCAATGTCCTTTTTTCCCATGATCTCCTGTAAACATTAATTAGCGCTTACACAGATGCTTATTAAGGTGTTAGCGATACAGGCTTGTGTTAGCTAGCGTTCATTGTACTGAACCTTATGCGTGTGCATGTCCGCATGTGCCACATGCATGTCAGTTCTGTCCGTCCAGTGACGCTAGCTTCCACTTCGGGGATACATGTTAGCCATGCATATATATAGGTGTATAAATAAGCGCATGTTAATTTTTTGGGCAAAATTTCAATTCTTTTGCTAAAGCTGTATAAACAAGTGCAAATTTAGGCTCGGCCCTGTGAAAAATATCTATGTTGATTACTTCGTTAGCTCTAGCCGATGTACATGTCATTGTAATTAGCTGTACATGTCGTGCCCTTATGTCCAGACGACCAGACGTGATAACGATGCATGCGGTGAAGTTGTACTAACAAATACTCTATCTAATGAAGCAGTATATGTGAGATCGCCGATGGCTCCCCCGGTTGGTCATTGAGGCTGCCAAATCCATCTCGTTCTCTGTTACTTTTTTTGTTTACACGGTATTCAGAACCACCTCTTTCTTTCATCCAATGTCGAACACTCAGCTGATGAACAATGATGACCATCGCTGCGCACAACTTCAGTCATCTCGTCAATGTGAAACTGATCACTCGTGTCAACTACCTGCTGTGGAAGACGCAATTGCTACCATATATACCTTCATGGACAGAAATGCTCGGCTACGTTAATGGCATACTATCAGGACGCCGGCTGCGCCTGTCAAGTAGGCGTCTCCTCAAGGTGAAAGGCTATGCAGATGTACTGGCCGGCGGCCGGTCACCCTGTTCAAGAGGAGGAGGTTGCCATCTATATGCTTACCGTTGGTGACATTTGTTACCACCAGATCAGATCAGCTTACCCTGAGCGTTCTCTATGCTCACACGCTGAGATCCGACTGGAGCAGCAGAACCATCCCTTCTTCACCACTATGTCTATGACCCCATCTGCTAATGCTGCATCGCGTGATGGCGGTGGAGGCAATTGGCGTGGGGATGGTCATGGCCACAAAGGTGGTTGTGGTGGTCACAATGGTGGCCGCAACCAAGGTGAAGGTCGTGATCAAAGATTGTTCGGCGTTTGGCTCTTCATCTACTGGGAACAACAAGCCAAGATTGGTCGACCAAGTCTGTGGTAAGATAGGTCATGAGGCGTTGCGGTGCTATCTTAACGGTTCAATCACGCATTAGCCGGAGGACAACCGAACGGTGGCACACGCTAGCACGGATAACCAACAGATCGATCTATCATGGTACGCCGACTCCGACGCCACCGACCACGTCACCAGTGAACTTGCCAAGCTCACCATGAAGCCATGAAGGAGAACTACGCCGACCGTGATCAGGTTCACATGGCCAATGGAGCAGGTATATATGCAAATTGCACATATGTTGGTCGGTCCCACATCACCACTCTTTCTAAATCTCCCTTTCTTCGTGATGTTTTACATGTCCCTAGTGCCTTGAAAGATTTGTTGTCGGTTACATATCCTTAGTGCCTCGAAAGATTTGTTGTTGGTTCACAAACTTGCCAATGATAATAACATATATTTTGAGTTCCATACCGATTAGTTCCTTATTAAGGATCATCTCACGAAGATGGTTTTGTTCCAGGGTTGCAGTAAGGGAGGACTATACTCTATAGGATTAGCCGGTGTGTCTCTCAAGAACAAAGAAGCCTTCCATGTTGTTTCTGATCAAGCGACGTGGCATTGTTATCTCGGTCACCCAGCGGGTCCTGTAGTCAAACAAGTTATCAAAAGGGCCTGTCTGTGATGTTTGTCGATAGGTCAAGAGTCATCAGTTGCTTTATTCTAGGTCTAGTACTATTTCATCTGCCCCTTTAGAGTTTTTTTCCTGATGCATGGGGACCTGCCATTGTTTCAAATGGAGGATATAAATATTACGCCATTTTTACTGATAGCTTTAGTAGATTTTCCTTGCTCTACATGCTAAAAAGTAATAAAGCCGATGCTTATAATATCTTCCTTGAGTTTCAAGTCAATGCTGAGGGTAAATTCAACAAGAAAATTTTATGTTACCGATCCAAAAAACTTGGAATTGAACATCATGTTTCTTGTCTCCATACCCACCAACAAAACAGGGCAGTTGAGTGTAAACACCGACATATCGTTGAAGTGGGTCTCTCTCTTCCTGCTCAATCCTCTCTCCCTCATTGGAGACTGGCTTGCCGCGGGATTGCGGCGGGTCGGCGGCGAGCTCCACGGCGGTAGCGGGCGAGCAAGCCCAGGACAATAGCAGCATGTTGAGATCTGGGTTTGGAAGATTTTTCCCTGTTTAGGCCCTGTTTGTTTGAGCTGCAGCTTCTCTAAAAGCTGCTTCTGGAAAAGTCACAAAAAACTAGCTTCTGAGAAAAGCTCAGATCACTGTACAAATTGGGTTTTTGGTAGCTTTTGAACAGGGTCAGCTAGGATGGATATAGTACCTCGAGAACTTAAAGTGCAAAAAGTTTCCCTGTGGAAAAATCCCCTGTGCCACCCAAAGAAGCCCTTAAACACGCGGTACGCTAGGCTCTACTGCTGGGGCTTCAAACTTTCAAACTCAAAACTCCAAATGCAGGAAGGCGCAAAGGCGGAGCCATGTTGACTGATGATTTCCATGGCAGGCAATGCAATTGCCAATGGCCGACCTACAGCAAAAGTAGAGAGGAGGAAAGCAGAAAAGGGGCCCAGCCTGCCAGCTATATAGGCCGGCCCACTCCACATCTCTGTAAACAGCACTGCTCATCTGGGCCGGTGGGCCCATCCCGGATCGTCACCCCGCTACACGATTTCGAAGTCACACCTCACAACCTCGCTTTCAGGTGGGACCCACCGACGGCACGCACGGGCGATCAGATTATCAGACGGAACCCCGCGTCCGACGCAACAGGCCAGGCCAGTCGGAGTCGTCTCCTCTCCGCCGCGGCTCCACCTCCGACCTCCGCCCAGGGGGCAGGATGGCGGCGGCGGCGGCGGCGGCTCCTGCGGTGGCCGCGAGAGCGGCGAGGGTGGGGCTCCTGTACGACGAGCGGATGTGCGCGCACGCGACGCCGGACGGGGAGGAGCACCCGGAGAACCCCGAGAGGCTGCGCGCCATCTGGCGAAAGCTCGACGCCGAGGGCGTCGTTTCCAGGTACCCGCCACTCCCCACCCGCGTCGCTAGAACAGCGCGGGCCTGCTTCGGATCGCGGAGGCGTGCGCTTGCTTATTAAATTGGCTCACGGTTCCGTCGAGAAGCGAGACGCCGCGTGCCCTTCCGTTGTAGCTTGTAGTACTTGCTTCACCCCTGATGATCTCGTAGCCGCGTCCATTTCGATCTATCTGGCGTTGGCGTTGCACAAATTGGCCTCAAAGAAGCTGGCATCCATGATTCTAGCGGTAGGCATGTGCCTTCAACTTTTCAAATACCCCAAAATGCGGATGAAAAGATAAATTCGTCCCAAAATGCTGAAAATGCGGAGGAAAAGATAAATTCGTCATATATTGGTTCAATTTTTTAAACTCGCTGTAGCATTGAGAAGAATAGAGTCATGCTACTTTACTTGGGCAATTTTTGGCAGTGAGCCGCTGCTTGTGTACAATAACTTTGGTGCTACTTATTGTAAACTTAGGGCGTGTTCTATTGACTTATCTTATTTGACTTATTTACTTATGTGACTTATCTCATAACTTTCAGAGCTTTTCGAGGTGGACTAGAGGGCCAGCTTTCTTTTGTTTGACTTGTTTTAGAGAGCTTTTAGACACGCCTTCAAGATAGAAAAAAACGAATTGAAAAATATTTATATTTTAAACAGAGATAAGCAAACAAGAGGATAAGTTAAATAAGTCAAATAAGTCTAAGCACTAGATTTGGATCCTAGGTGCTGTCCATTTTGTGCATTATTTTGGTTATACTAATTGTGTGGCTTCGAAAGCCAAAGTTCCTGTGGCTGTACCGTAACATAAGACTGCTTCAGGTGTGTGGTCATGAAGGCGAAGGATGCTGAGGAAAGGTATATTGCTTCTGTTCATAGCCGGAACCATATCAAACTGATAAGGAATATCAGCTCAAAAGAATATGATTCCCGTCGAAATAAAATCGCTGGGAAGTTAAATTCCATTTACTTCAACAAGGGATCCTCAGAGTCTGCTTTTCTTGCAGCTGGTTCTGTCATTAAGGTATTTGATATGTTCATTTCCTCCATTGTAGAAATACATTGCCTACTTTTTTTTGTTTTGTTTTGTCTCCATCTGATTCTGATTCATGAAAAATGATGGCTCATTTGGCAAGTAGGTTGCTGAGAAGGTTGCTGCTGGTGAGTTGAGTTCTGCTATTGCGCTAGTCAGACCTCCAGGCCACCATGCAGAACATAGTGAGGCAATGGGATTTTGCCTCTTCAATAACGTTGCAATTGCAGCTAGCTATCTCTTAAATGAAAGGGTGTGTATTTGAAACTTCACTCTTCATTTTTCTGTTCAGACCTAATTGACCTTGTCTTGTTCATCACTTTCTTACATATGAACAGGTAGCCTAGTTTGTTATTTTGCGATTTGATGAGGATATGAATTGAATTTACTTTCCATCTTTGTCTTTTCTATTGCAGCCTGATTTAGGTATCAAGAAGATATTGATTGTTGATTGGGATGTTCATCATGGAAATGCCACACAAAAGATGTTTTATAGTGACCCTCGTGTATTGTTCTTTTCAGTTCACAGGTATGACAACACCTTGACATTGATTTGCTAGTTTTGTTTAGAGTTTAGATTTAGATTCAGACAATAACCTTCACAAAATGATAGTAGTAAAGTTAGTATGCCAGCTATTTTGCCTCGACTTTGATAGTTTTCTGTAGTATGCAAAACATGTTTTCTAATCCAAGGAAGCATTTGATATTTGCAGTTACTAGAGAAATTTAAAAACTATATTTATTACTCCCTCCATCCCAAAATATAAGGCGTATTTTGACTTTGAGAAAGTCTTTCAAGATTGATTTGACCGTTAAATTTCTCTATTAAATATTATGAATTTCTACTAAGAGGATATTGTATCAAAAACACTTTGAAATATGAACATATTGGTAAAACTTTTGTATACTAACGATGCATATAATTTGATTAATTTATAGTCAAAGTTTATTAAGTTTGACTTTTTTGAAGTCAAACTACGCCTTATATTTTGGGATGGAAGGAGCATCTGCATGGTTTTAACAAACTCATTTATGATAGAGCAAACTGACCTTATTTAGTCCTAGTTGAGAACAAACTCGTTTATGATATGGCAATCTGATCTTATTTTTGTCTTTAGTCTTGTAAATATTTATAAGAATAATTCCTATCTTCCGCCCCATCGTCATTTTGGCATTACTCTATGCAAATCCACCCTAATCTAATTAATATTGGATCAAGTATCCGTCCCCCATCACTATGGCATGATTGCTTGATTAGCCCTATGAATTGTCACTCACTCGTCCTTTATTTGGGTTATATGATAATAATCAATTTCTTATATTATGTAATGTAATACCTGAGGTAAGATACGTTTCTAACTGCATCGGGTTTTAAATTTACATGATTGCATAGAGTGAATCCACATATTGTAAATTTGTAACTTGCCATATGATATAAAGGTTTCCTTGAACCATCCAATCAGTTTTACCTCCATTTGCATGCTTTAGTCCATGTGCTATGTTTGTTGATCTTTTCATAGATGGTAAATATTGCTTGTTCTGTCTCAATCCAATGTCAAAGATGGAGCAGAGACACTGTTGTAGTCAAAATAATTAATTGGTTCTCTGATGAGAATCTATTCATTTTAGCATATGTTTCATGTGGCCAAGTTAGCGAACTGTTAAATGGATTATTCATTATTCCAATGTTCCTCTTTAGATTCGATTATGGAAGTTTCTACCCTGCTGAAGGGGATGCATCTCACTGTTTCATTGGAGAAGGAGCTGGTGAAGGGTACAACATTAATGTTCCATGGGATCATGGAAAATGTGGTGATGCAGATTATATTGCTGCATGGGACTATGTATTGCTTCCTGTTGCGGAAGCATTTGATCCTGATATAGTTTTGGTGTCAGCTGGGTTTGATGCAGGTATACAGCTGGAAAATTAATTCTTTTATGATACTAGCTTACAGTTCTTTTCTTCAGTCCAAACATACTATAAGGCCCAGTTCTCTACAGCTTATCTGACTTATTTGACTTATGTCTATTTACTTATCTTCATTTAAATTAAAAAGAATTTATTTTTTGAATCTGGTTTTTTCTTTCTCAAAGACTTGTCTAAAAGTTTTAAAACACAAGTTGAACGAAGTGGATCAGAATCTCGAGTCTACTTCAAGGTGATAAGTAAAATTAGTAGATAAGTAGATAGGTCAGATAAGGTAAGCTGAAGTGAACAGGACAAAATCAAGGGAACATTTTCTTGAAGATTAAACTACTACTAATCATCATCATCATCATACATCAATGTTTCTGAGGAAACTCCTGCAAAAGCGGGGTAGGGGGGTGGTTAGTGTACGCAACCTTACTCTTTAGATTAAAAATCACAGAGAGGTTGTTTCCATTTGACCCTTGGTGATATTAGAGAACTATCTATAACTTCATTATAAAAAGAAGTACATATAGTTTGATATGCCATGCTTTAGCCCATAATAATCTAAAGCCAAAGAATAAAAGATCATTTGGTTCCTTTTGATTAAAAATTGGACAATTAAACTGCTACTGATAAACTGATAATAAAATATAAACTTCTGGCATATCTCATGTCCTAGGGCCTTGTTCTTTTCAGCGTTAGCGTACCGTTGTGTATTACTGTAGAAAATTTTGTTATTTTTATATAGCCTATATGTTGTGATAATTTGTAACGATTTTTTCGTGGCTTTTAATAGTCCTCCCAAAGATCCTAAAACTATTTTTTAATTATTTTTTTAATCTTTAGACCTCTTTTCGAGGGCTCTCAAATTTGCTACGGTAATACGCCAACGCAACGATACGCTAAAAAGAACAAGGCCTACATTATTTCTGTTCCTACTGTTTTCTGGTTTTAAAAATAGTCTCTACTCTGATATTTTGGTACTGGTAGCATTGGGTGATCCTCTTGGTGGTTGCTGCATCACTCCAAATGGATATTCCCTGCTATTAGCAAAGGTATGCACTTGTGGGAAAACGACATTCAATTAAATTTTCACCATATCTTGCATTCTCCTGTACTTAAAGAAAAATCTATCATGCTTACTCTAACCTGTTTAGCAGTAATTCAGCTGGGACATTTCTAAAGGCCAAATATTTAAACTTCTCAATCCCATATCTCAAAAATCTCAATGCAGCCTTTCAAAGCTCCTAAAACAAGTTGAACCAAATGGACTAGATTTTCAAGCCGCTTATAGAGGCTCTAGAAGTTCAACTTTCAGCAATTTAGCTGAGTCTTTTAGAACAGAATAAATACGTCAAAGTTTGTCTGTACCTTTTGTTTCAGATATTTATTTTATTGCTATGCTCTACTGTTACCTATTACTGTAGAAGTTATTTATTTATTTACTTAATATCTCTTCTATGTTTTTTGGACTTCCCAACTGAAATGATTGACGCTCATGCTTATCATGTAAATCTAATCCAAAAGCAACTCTCACAAAATCATAACATAATATCTTTATGCAAAATCTCTTGCAGCTGTTAAGTTTTGCTCAAGGAAAAATAGTGCTGGCCCTTGAAGGAGGTTATAACCTTCAATCCATAGCAAATTCAGTTTTTTCATGTGCGAACGTTTTGTTGGGAGATAAATCCACATATAACTCTCCAGAGATGCAACCATTTGAATCTACATGGAGAATTATACAAACGGTAATGGTCTGCATATACTATTGCTGTCAAATTCTCTTCTACCATTGAATATGTAGTTATGTTTCCTTTCCCTCCCCCCTACACACTGACTAGGTGCGTGATGAATTAAAGACATGCTGGCCTGTTTTGGGAAGTAAGCTGCCAGAGGATGTATCATTGAGGAGTAAGCCATCACAAATTGAGGTAAATATATGTTCATATCTTGAACACTTGAACTTGGGACTCATCTGGTATAAAATTAGATTGATGAGTTGTGCTCTGGTGTAAACAATATGCATTGCTTAGCTCCAGATAATATTACGTTAGCCAGAAAAAAAACTCAATACCTTCATTTTAAGAATAGTTGGCGCAGTGTAGCTCAACTCTGGCAACCCATACATGATGAGTCGTTGAGATGTGATGATAAATGCATCATGTGACTTCCTATGTCTCGACTCCTGAGCCTACACCTTAAATTATGTTGGGCTAAGGATCTCCTTTATCATTTAAATGGCCTGCATGGAGGCCTACTGTATATCTGAGATGAAATCACAGAGAGATCATTCAAATGGTTATGCCTTCAAATAATTTTCTGTTTCGTGTTTTCCTTTTTTGGAAATGAACAGCAGTACTCTTCCTCTGGCACTGAGTCTGATGTGGAAGATGTTAATGAGCTCCCTGATGTTACGTCATCTGTCAATGTTATTCAAGCTGCTGATGGTACTGTTAGTGAATACTTCTCAAAGTTGAACCTTGAAGACAATCTTGCAACAAAGGCCACCTCAAGTTGCATGGTTGAACAAAGTCTAACTGATTCAGTTGGAGCGCAAAGTGATGAATCTGTTATGGTGCCTAAAAGGATGTGTGATGCTTCTTTTACTTGGAGATCCGTATCATCGAGAGTTTATGTTTGGTATGCCAGCTTTGGCTCAAACATGTGGCAACCCAGGTTTCTGTGCTACATTCAAGGGGGGAAGGTAAATTTTAAAAACACTTTGTTTTGTACACTGTGCAATGACTATCAGGTTCTTTAGTTAGAATTTTGTAGCATGTCGCTTCAATGATCACATATTCACACCCTTGATTTTATGAGATTTTTTTTTTTTACTAGGGAAGCACTTTATTGCTTATAACAAATTTAGGATTGGATTTGGCTCACTACTTCCCAACACAAAACTAAAATACTCATTAAGGATTTGTAAGATCTGGTGTTTGGAATTTGCAGGGATTAGGAACACAGGAGATCTCTTTGTTCACCTTGTTATAATCTTTGTTTTCTTATCCTAGTCGTTAGGAACACATGTAACTTGCTTCCCTTCTTTAATTTTTTTTCTTATTCTAGTTGTTAGGTACACAGGAGTTCCCTTTGTTTCCCTTGTTTAATCTGTTTTTGTCTTATTCTAGTTGTTAGGAACACAGGAAATCTCTTTGTTTCCCTTGTCATAATTTTTTTTCTCGTATGCAGTATGCTTCGTGCAATAAATTTTCTATTTATTTATTTTTATCTGTGACAGGTTGATGGTATGAGCATACCATGTCTTGGATCACATGACACAAACCCACCGAGAGCTGTCATGTGGAAGTGTGTGCCTCATAGATTGTTTTTTGGGAGATCCTGTACCCCCTGCTGGGGTACTGGTGGTGTTGCTTTTCTCAACCCTGAGATAAACTACAATGAGAAATCTTATGTCTGCATGTACAAAATAACGTATGTATGTTGTCAAGTCATGACCACATATTCCTATTAATGATACTTGAATTAGGGCAGGGTGGGATGCGTTCTTCAGTTAGTATTATGTGTCTCACTATATAGTTTTGTCTTTATTCTTTTCAACAGGCTTGAGCAGTTCAATGATTTATTATTTCAAGAGAATCGTCTAGTGAAGGAGAATAGCAAAGATGGAAAATTTGAGTATCCCGACTCTCCTTTGGTTGGCCCATCTGAGATAGAATTTGTTTCTGCGAACAAAGCTCTTCATATTGAACGTATTAAGGTTTGATTCGCTGCTTAGCGCATTGCAAGTGTATCCTTGTTCTTAGTGTACATTTTCCTATTTTTCTAAACAAAAATGGAAAATATTGTGTCGTTGAAAAAACACACCTCTTGATACTTCCACTGTTTCAGCACTTATTTTATATTGGCAGCATGTGTCACTTTTACTTTTACCCAGATGACTTTCTTTTAAAATCCTAGGCTCCTGCTTGCACCAACAGTTAATGGCAGTGCATTTGATAAAAGAAATGCCAATACCAGCCTCTTTGTCCTGTCAGGCTCGTGTGGGCTTTTTAGAAGCGTTTGTATTACTGGGACCAGCAGGTTAATTCAGACAAAATTTGGGATGGTATATTAAATTTAAGTCTTTTGACATCATAAACAGCAGTTTACAAAATCTTTGCTGGCAATGTTTAAAAGTAAGTTAACATTGTGTTATTGTCTTGGATGGACAGATTTTAATGCTATTGCATCCATGCACATAAATCTGGCACTACTTATAATATATTTTAAACCTATCATTTATGCAATTTTACGACTATCATTATTTGTGGCATATTTTCCATGTTTGACAACTAACATGTCCTGCAGAGTGGCTGGTACTCGAATGTTGTTTGTCTTGCAGAGGAGGATGGCCTTCCAATTCTAACCATGACGTAATTTTTCTGTCTCAATAAAGTTTTATTTGGATAAAGGATACCTGCAATTCAATGCACCATTTGAAGGGCAGGCCCATAGACAGATGTAGAATTTTGCTTGAATTTAACGTTTAAGTTATTTCCCCCCTCTGCAGATGCCCCTCATCAGATGTTGAGCAGTATAAATTGGGTGGGCTGCCGTTATGTCCTCCCTCAGAGACCTATGCTACCGCGCTGATAAACGGACTCGTGGAAGGGAAGCAACTGGACACAGGCGAAGCCAAGAGTTACATCAATGGCGCCGCTGCAAGAAGCCTTTGAGGTGTGAACCGTGAAGGCCTGCTTTACCTTTTGTCCTGTACAGCCAGTAGGAAGGAAGGATGACTATATGACTGTAAAGTTGATTCTGGACCGGAGGAGCGATGGAGGTCTCATTCCCTGCCAATCAAAGAATCTGCCCCCCGACTATAAGCTCCTTGGATGGTTAAGATCTAAAACATGGTTCGGTCATTTGTGCTCCCCTAGGCCGATTAATCTGGGGTGGAGAAACAACACTAGTTGCAACGGGTGCAGTGTCGTTGATACGTTGTGCCCGTGATATTGTTTGTATTGTCTGATATTATTGTTGGTGCTGTGGTGTTGCTGCTGCTGCAGGCTGCGGCCTGCGAGCCAAGCCTCGTAGCAGAGTACTGTATCTTGTAGTTGGTTGGCTGGCCGCAGCAAGCGAGAGTCTCCGGGAATTGGGTTTCTGCACGGGTACCCCTGTGCTGTGTTGTATGTTGTATGTTGTATCTTGTATGCACATGGCGTGGAAGGACATGTTGCATATCCGCACCAGCTTCCCGGCTCGAGAGCAGGGTGGCGGTGGGACGCCAGGCATGCCTTGAACTTTTGAACATTGGGTTTCCTCTAACTCTCCCTTCACTGTGGTCCATCTCATGCGCTTGCCAAGGGATACTTTAAGGATCAATCGTCGGTTTTATACCTCAGGGGACTAATTTGACTCTAGTTTAAGGCGCAAAGCAGCACTTTCTTAGGGGGAAAAAAAGCGATGTAGCTATGTACCAGCTTATATTGTTATTGTAAAATAAACGGGCAAGGTCACGCACTCTCGTATTTGATATGGGCTCATTTCGATTGTTTGACGTATTGAAAAGAGTGATGTTTATATTCCACGTAGAAAAATGACCGACGACAGTGATGGTGCCGTGAGCAAATCGGCACTTCAACAAAAAAAAAAAGGTCGCCGTACAATTACCAGCTTATGTCGTAAATAAATTGCTACGAAGCTATCACTTTTTTAGCCAAAAGAAGACAAAAAGACTAGCTACGAAGCTATCACTTTTTTAGCCAAAAGGAGACAAAAAGACGCTAGAAGGAGGGCTCGAACCTCCGACCTTATGGTTAACAGCCATACGCTCTAACCAACTGAGCTATTCCAGCTCCCATAATTTTTAGCGTGAGATAATTTATGTTATAATTTCTAGATTTCTTTGCTTACATAAGCGATAGGTCTGAATCACCCCATCCTGATTTACCAGGCTCGACCTACAATATTCGAGACGGCCACATTGCTCGGCCAATTGCATCTTTCAAATAAGGTTGTCCTAGAATTGAAATTGAAATGATTTATCCTGCAAGTCTGCAATTCACTGAGGTCCAAACTGAGAACGAGGATCGTATTCATACTTAGCGCATTTGGCCATTGCTATTCGTCCCAGCTCACCCGCTTTCGACTCTGCTGGAAAGCCAATACACACGCTTGCATGAGGCGGAGCCAGGATTTCACCTTAGGGGGGGCCGACACGTGACAAATAATTTGTAGTATGATCGCATCATTATATTGAACGCAAGCTATTTGCAGAAAAATGTTTTGTAAGAATATTGTTGTGTCGTGTAATTAACCAGTTCAAATATACTATAGCAGTATTGAAAACAACGATAAATAGTATCATAACTAGCGAATGTTGAAATGTGCGTGGACAATTAACTGTGATCAACTGACACAATTTTTGTTGCATATTCACATGACATTGAGTCAAGTTGTGGGTGATGTGAAAAAAACTAAATAAATAGATTACATGTATATGTATAGCAAGTTTTATGTAATTCTTTAGAAAAAAAAAATTGCACACCAATAATATAATTATGTTCATATTAGACACTATGATAACTAGCTAATAAAAATATTTTTAAGTGTTTGGAAAATAATATGGGCTACAATTGATCAAGCCCTAAACGTATATACGTCATGAAGCAGTATGTGAAATTTTCCTAAATATTGAAATATTGTGCACTAACACTGTTATTGAATATACATTACACACCTTAGTATATTTGCTATGGTATGTAATGATCTTGATAAAATATATTAATTCATAAACTATAAATTAAAACCATTTTCTTTGAAAAGAAAACTTCAAACAACTATGTAGTCATATAAAAGAAATTAGTAGGGTAAGAATGTTTAATCAATACTAATAGTATCCTTCTTAGAGCTGAAACTAGTCTTGTAAATTAATTAGAAGGGTATAACCTTGACACTGATGAAGCATCCTATATACTACTACTTAGTATTGCACATAAATCATAGGGGGGCCAGGCCCCTGCCAGCCCCCCTTGTCTCCGCCACTGCTTGCATCCACACGTGACACGCCTCTGCGTCGCGTCAAGCCCGGAGCTCAAATATGTACGTATTTTGCACAGCCTAACCTATGCCCTCTCGTGGAATAAAAATCTTGAACAAAACCGCCCCACCTACGCAGCATATCAGACGCACATGCACGCGGCACGCCCGTGTCAAGCTCACGTGTGTATGTTTGCACAAACCTATTTAGTACTCCCTCTCCTATCACAAAAAAAATTCGCCGTTCACTTTTGGACACGCTTTTGATCATTTGTCTTATTCAAAAAAGTTATATGAATATTACTTATTTTGTTATGATTTTGTTTATTATTAAATGTATTTTAAGTATTACTTATATTTTTACATATTTGAACTAAAAATTTGAATAAGACGAATGGTCAAAGACGTGTCCAAAAATCAACGGCGACTCCTTTCTGAGCCAGTATTTACCTTTACCTTCTCGGAATGTAACAGAAGACGTCAGCCTATACATGCCATCTCTCTCTGTTCTGCAGGGCTAATTGTGGCTTATTACCATCTTTACCTTGGTGTCTGTAACAGCTAAATGCTTTTCGAAAACTCTTGAGCTCTCGATCATAGTTGCATGGGCAAGGTCACTTTAGCAGATCCATTGACGAATGAACATTAGACCATCATCAACACTAATTTTTTCGGGATCATTTTTTTTTTTGTGAGGAGATTTGGATTCTCTTTAATTGCCTCAACAAATTCTCGTTACGGTTCTCTTCAAAATAAATTTTGTTGGGCTTTCATTGCAGAAGAAAATTCTCTCCCAAATTCCTTCGAATGGGTGTTGTTGAACATGTATGAACTTGAGTTGGTCATACTCTGGGATGAACAGAATGAAAGCACCTTACAGTTAAAAGCTTAACTAGTAATTCCACTTAATTCTCAGCGGAACATACGACTGCAACTGTTGCCAAAATTATCACAGTACTCTAAAAAAAAGTATGCAAAACCAAAGCAGTGTGACTGTGGTCGATATACCCCAGACAGCTTTGCTTTTTCTCTGAATAGTAGCACTAATGCACTATGGAGTGTTGGCTGCCACCTTGCACCAAAATGTTATGCTACGAAACGCCATCACCTACGATCTGCTGCTTGCTTGGCCATCCTCCAGATCAGCGAAGAAGTCAACACCGAGCAGATCGTCTTGGCCATTGTACTTTACCTGGCTAGTTTCGAAGCCTGCAGCGTCATGGTTGCCAAATCCTCCGGCTTTAAAGCTGCCATTGCCGCTGCTGCGCCCAGCCACATTTCTGGCGAAGTCACTGCCATTGTTGCTACCAGCAACACCAAAATTCCCACCGCTGAAGTCACCACCGCTTCCACCAACGGCTCCATTGCTGCCACCATAGGTGCTGGGGGGATTATACCAACCGGTGACGCCATAGCCAGCGGAATCTCCACCATAATTACAAGAAGTATTGTAGCTTCTGCCGCTGCTGTATCCACCACCACCAGCATTGCTGTTCATGCTAAAATCCTCACCGCCACCAGCTCCTTCAGTGTATCCACCATATCCGCCACCGCTACTTCCACATTGAGCACCACCATGTCCACGACCACTGCCACCATATGCGCCGCTACCTCTACTTCCATATTGAGCACTACCATACCAACCACCACTGCCATGCCCCCCACTTCCATAACCACCATTGCTGAAGTCACCGCCTCTACGTATTCCCCCAGCACGGTCATTGGCATAGCTCACCCGTACAATTCGTCCTTGAAGGTCCTAAATCAGATAAAATGTGTTTCAAAATTACACACAATAAACAAAACTATTGACTCACTAGTGATAAATATTTACATATCTACGTATTATAAAAATATACCACTTTCATCAAAGGGGAACAAAACATTTCTAAAAGTTGTGGCTGTAAGAACAGCATTTTCACAAGATTCAGCGCATGCCACTTAAGCTCAGCAAAAATACCTGAAATTAATATAAAGAAATAACTAGAAACAATTCAAATGCTCTAATTATCTCGGGTATGCCACAATCTGTATGATGCTATTCTGTAAACATGCGTCCTCTCAGCAAGAATGACATATCCAATCTAGTAAATCTGTTCATGCTCATAAGAAGTAGCATCTAGAGAGTTGCATCTAGAAAACCAAGGGCCAAAGCTTAAGATTCGTTACAAGGTGTTATGAATCACACAAGGAACAACAAATTGTATTAACAATCATATGTTACCAAAAATTGTCAAATGCTTGTTAACTAGTGTGTTTATGTCAAGTTCACTACTTGCATCTGCTATGCATATCAAGCCATGACGTAAACAGCAAAACAGAACAACAACAGAAACATAAAAAGGTTTGATATTGTGCTGGGCAGAACACAAATGAATGCACTTTTTCATTTAGCAACCTTGATGCATTTAATTTAATTAAACAAATATGATAATTGCAGCATATGCCAAGTGTCTTGTAGAGATATTAAGCAAGCACTGTGAATGCAAAATGTTACTCCTCAAGTCAAAACATTCAACCTGAAGTTTACAACTGTCTTTCAGTCTTTGTATAAGTGACATGTAGGATATAAAATAAAAAAATAGACATGAATGGCATGTTATATTTGAAAAATCACCTTGCCATCCATGGCTGTAATGGCAGCTGCAGCTTCTTCACTGGACGTATAGGTTATAAATCCATACCCCTTTGACTTGCCGGAGTCCCTATTAACGATGACGCTAGCTTAATTAAAACAATACAAAAAAGTGTCAGCAATACAGTCAGCATGTCAAGAAATCAATATGAAGCACGGTAATTGAACAAACAACCTTCAAGGACATTCCCATAGGGAGAGAAGGCATCTTTCATCGTGGTTTCATCCGTGGCAAATGAAAGCCCTAAAGGCATGTATATCAGAAATGATGATTAGACAGCATCAACAACACGGATCAAAAGGCCACAGTGAAGACAAGAAGAATCAATTAGTAACATACCTGCAACAAAAAGCTTTGAAGAAGACATGCATCTTACTACCTGAAGCAGTGACGAATTTGAGGGCACAGAAGTTCTCCTAAGCGCATTCCCGATTCTACTAGCGAAAGCCATTTCGCAATCACCCTTCTAGAAGCCACAGGCACTGTGAACAAGATATACACAAGCTGTTCTGAGAGAAGTTAACCAATCATCATTGCTTATGCAAAAGGATGGGCCGAAACCAATAGATTGTTGGGATTTCGCCTTGAGAAAAGTACAGATTACCCCCTTGTTTTGGGCAGCAGGTTTACAAGAAGCAACATATATGCAAGAACTTGGGCATCATTAGCAATATTAGTATCTAATTCAACAGATATTACAAAGCAACATAATAACACGTCTGTAAATAACATCCATAACAGCTGGAGGACAGCCCGGTGCACCGCTATAGCCTTGCCTCCAGATGGCACAGGAGGCGGCACTTCAGCGGCAGGTTGCGTGGGCTGGAGGGGCGCGGGCCTGGAGGCGGAGGCAGGGAGGCGGTGCGCGCCTGGAGTGTAAACCCTAACTGAGCATTTGGGATTTCGGAAATAACAGGGAGGCGTAGTTATGGACTGCTCTGACCTGAGTTTGGGGAAAGATTTATCTGGTTCGTATAGTTGAGGGTTGAATTTCATACGGTTTTAGAGTTGACGTGTGTATCTTATGCCTTTAGCAACTAGCAAGAGTTGAGTTCAAGGGTGCAATCTCTACTTCACTTTCCTCTTTGACCTTCTACAGCAGAAACAACATTGATCTAAGCTCCGCTTAGTCCCCACCCCACGATTTTCGCAAGGACCCAAATCAGCTAGGCGCCACCAACAATCCAATGTAAGGTAGAGCCCGAGGATCACAGGATCATGTAATCTTTCAACCTAATAACGATTGGGATGGGCATGGGCAATTGGGCAGACGAACTAGATGAAAACCTTGATCCGAACCATGCGGCAAGAAACCACCGAGAAGAACCCGAAGCCGGCGCCTCGGTCCAGAACAACTACGCACAGATTTGGAGCGAAAAAGATTCTTCAGGGTAAAGATTTCGATGCATGGGGTGCGGATTTTTCCCCTTTTTTTTACCTTCGGAGCCTCCCGCTCGCGTATGGAGCTTGCTGGCTTGCTGCTGCTGCTGCTGCAGCCGGCGGCGGCTCCCCCTCCAAACCTGCTCCTTAAACCCTTGGAGACAAGAGTGTGTGGCCGTGTGAGCTGTACTGGGCTGTGGAGGCTGAAGCCGACCACATGTAGGCTGGACTGGGGTGGACACGACGTCACGACTCACGAGCTCATTTCGAGCTTTTTCCAATCTTTTGCTAAAATTAAGACGGATTGATTCTATATTTCTATATGATTTTAGTTACTTTTGAATGGACAACTTTACAATCAAGCTTTTGAGCCGAGCTGAGCCGAGCCCGAGTGCATTTGAAGTTCGTCTAAAATCAATTAATTTTAATGTAAGAACAATTTAAAATTGAATCAGATATATTTTGAAATCGAACCCAAAATCCATAAAACGAGCTTTTTCACCCGGCCTCAGGCTGAAGAGTGAAAACAGTAGATGGCCTCATGCGAAAAAACAGAAGAAACTGGTGGGGTTTGGCAAAAAAAAAAAGAAGAAATACTTTTTTAGAAAAAGAATAAATTCATCCCATCTTCCATCTTCATGTATCCTTTTATACAAAGCCTCTCCGTAACGAAAGAATTACAAACACAATCTCTAAGGGCTCAAATGAAAAAGGCTAAAACATTCACGGTTGTTCCTAATCTAGTCATCAGTGAAACCAACGCAGGAAACCAACACTGCCACCATTCTCGCATCCTCCTATCTCGTCCACACATGAGAGCAAATTATAAAGATCAATATCAACAAACAGGCATGGCAACTTGTAGATCTAACTCGAGGTCGAATAGAATCAAGGTGAAGGAGCAACGACGAAACCCATCACCATCTTGTTGAGGTCGCCGGTACAAGAAAGAACCAAAACACAAACACATGAAAAAGAGTTTTCTCTTTCCTCGTATCAAATCTCTACTTCGGCTAGATCCGAAAACATCGAATCGAAAGCCTGCCTCCAACCCAAAGCTCAAAGCACCTTGACTATGTCGTCATGCTCCATGAACCTGTATGAAGGTCCAAGCCAAACGATGTCGTCACTGCACCAATTAACCGGAGCCCGCGTTGAAGCTCTCTAACATCCTTCGTTGTGTTCACATGACAAGGTCTTTATTGGCTAAAAAGCAAAATAGCACCATGTTGCTACGCCTGTACAAAGATAGACATGTACCATCTAACTCTTATCGCTACTGATCCACAACCGCTGCTTTATCATTTATCAACTGGCTGAAGACCAACGCCGACAAAGAGTTGCGGCAGATCCGCAATGGTTCTTCACTTAAGATCCGCTCACCGAAACTCCTAACTTGTTCCCTCTAGATCACCAACTGGATCCCATCTTCCCGACGCCAGAGCGCTGCTGAAAGCCGGGGATGCGACGGGATGTAGAGGAGTGAACATGGCTTCTTGTTTTTTTAATCGAGGAGTTGGTCTTCTCTCACCTCTTCACGATATCTACCTAAAAAACTAGTATTTGTGTGTCAATTTAGAGGAAGGCAACAATTCCAATTTTTGAATTTCTTTTTAATTTCAAACTTGGCGTCCTTTGACCTGACCTACGTTCTTTTCCATCCGAGAACTCATGGTTACAGCTTGTTTGGTTAAATTGTTTTCATTTGTTTCTTTGTTTATCTTGATTTCGAAAATATAAGTATTTTGGTATTTTTATCTCCTTTTTATCTACAAGGCGCATGTCAAAAGAGCTAAATGAATTAGAAACGTCTTTCTAAGCCAATTTGAAATTCTCTCGAAGTTTAGCTTATAAAAAAAAACAAGATCAAACTTTAAAGAACTCTCTAAAGCATGTCCAATGCTAAACCTTTTTTATCCAAATAATTGGGTTTATTTTTCCAATCCCTACATATCTCTTATATTTTACTCCTACCCCCCTTTTTCACTAGCACTTCTACAATAATAAGTTTAGCTTTTTTTAATATAATGGAATTGCTTCCGGCCTCTAAATCATTAGACGTACACAACCTAATTGCCTTACAAGAAAATGCAAAGCAAATGGAAAAAGCTTAAAACAATGAACACCATCATGTAGCACAAAGGCTACTACAGGTACTTTGATCATAATAATTATTGAAGAACTCAATAACTTCGTATAGCATACATTATACGAAGTTATACGAAACTTTACAATCAAGCTTTTGAGCCGAGCTGAGCCGAGCCCGAGTGCATTTGAAGTTCGTCAACGTCGATAAGGAGGTTTATCGCTAATATTATAATAAAAAAATACTAAAAAGAAATAGAAGATTTAAATTTGAATGCCTATTTGAATTTATTTGCTCTATCAGGCTTTAAGCCGATAGATTTGGTAATCGGATTCTCTTACAGCCAATTACCTATAACCTGATCTGGCTATTTAAAAGCCAATTAGGTTTAGCCGCTGACGATTTTCTCCTTGTCGATTTACAGGTCAAATCGACTGGCACGCTTGGTTTTTAGTTGCGACACAATTACTGAATTGACGCTTCTGCACGTGGGTTCACAGAAAGTTCACCTTTTTGTGTCAACAGGAACCACCAGTGGAAACAAACCATATCGTTTTACAAGTTTCATGCAATTGCAAAATTGTGCAATATTGAATTTGTCATCATACAATTAGACATCTTTTTTTTCCCTTTGTTTTTTGTATCCTATTTCATTTATGCCACCTCTGTTGGTTAAGATCCTTTAACCATCATGTTGGGCTAACAAAGATGGTGAAATGACTGCACTATTTCCCTAGTTCGATTGTTGGGTAATGTCAATAGTACAAAACATGACGGTCAAAGGGTCTTGGCGTCACGTGTGGCACACGACATGTTTAGTGCATTTCTAGAGCAAAGGGCATGATGGTTGTTTCATCGGATTTTGTTAGCCAAACATAATGGTTAAAGGGATTTGACTAAGATAAGTGACGTAAATGAAATTGAGGACAAAATGTAGTGGAAAAAAAATGAGAGGTGTGCACAACTTTGTAGTGATAAAACTTTGCCCTATGTTATATGCCACCAAAATTTATATTTAATTATATTTAAATAAATATATAACTATATAACTTTAGAATTTTGAATCACACGGAGATGCGAAACAGAATCAAACACAACATCAGTCGCTAGTGTTTTTAAAAGAGGCGCATATGCATCAGTTCTAATTGTTTGGGCTACACTTGTTCGTGGGCCATTAAAGGCGACATCTAAGCCTGCATGTATTATTCAGCCCAGGTAACAGAACAACCAGAGGCGCCTCGGCTTTGATTAGTACCACCTCGCCAGTTCTGAGCACGGGAGCAGGAGGCTCGGGTTTAAAAGGCGACTCAGGGCAACCGAGCAACTCATACCTTTCTCGGCCTTTTGGCTAAGATCAAGTGTAGTATCTGTTCTTATCAGTTTAATATCTGATACGTGGGCCATGCGCCCACTTCGATATTAAATTTATTTTTTGTGGGGGAGGGTCCACCACAGTGGCTTGCCACTGGGCCCCTCGAGCGTCGCTCGGGCGTTGAACTACAGCCCGAGCCTGGCGCACCCCAACCAAATCGAATGATAAATATTCTTCTTGGTTGAGATTCATACTACGATAACCAAAATTTAATTTTCGAAAAATAAATATTAAATATTATCTTGGTTCTGATTGATACCTGATTTGGTTTGCCATGCAAGCTCATGAGGCCTAGGTTCGGTTCGCGGCCCATGGGCAATCGTGAAGGTCCGGTATTATTTTACATACCCTCAAAACCTAAAAAATCCTAAACTATGATTTGATATTATTTTATATATAAACTATGATTTGATATTATTTTACATACATAAACTTTTAATACCGGCTCAAAACCTATCAGAACCTGATTTTGTTAGGTGTTTTGCTAAGGTGGTGTCGTGTAGTGGCGTCACATATCAGCCAAGTCAACCAAACCACTACTACATGGTGCCACATCAACAAAACCACCAAAAAAGGGGTTGTAATGATTTTTTAGCTGGTATTGAAAGTTCATGTATGTAAATTAATAAATCAAATCATAATTTAGGTGGTTTTCGGACTTTTACGATAGTTGAGGTAACTAAAATGGACTTATTTCTTTTATTTTTTTATTTTTCTTGTCTAGGCCTGCGTTTCGGCTGCTTCGACGCTTTACTTGGTTGGACGCCCGAGGCCAGGCCAGTATTGTTTAGATTTTCATTTTCGAACAAACGTCGAGACTTGAGATTGAATTCTTTAACGAAACGCCATTTTTTTTAAAAAAAGGAGAATGTGACGCCCATTGAAAATAAAATTTGGGGAAAAAAATAGGGCAAGTTCCCGAAGTGGGAAGCCTTTGGTCAAACCTTGTTCTAAACGTTTGGCTTCGAGGTTTAAGCACTGCTTACGAAATATAATTGAACAACGAAATATAATTGAACAAACTTCAAAGTAGTTCTTTTTAAAAAAAACAAAAGTAGCTTTTTTTTAGTTTCAAAGGTTTGGCTCTAGGTAAGCATGTACCCCCTCCATTTTTTTTACGCCTTTGACTCTTTGGTACGTCTTTAACCATTCGTCTTATTAAAAAATTTAGTGCAAAGATGTAAAAAAGTACCTCTATTAATAAAACAAATCACAACAAATAAATGATATTTACAAAAAAAAATTTGAATAAGACGAATTGTCAAAGGCGTGTAGAAAAATCAAAGGCGTCAAACAAAAAAAAACGGAAGTAGTATAAGAATTAGTAATCTGCATAGTATCTACCTATTGATATTTTTCTCTTTAACGAAAACTAATGTTTCTTATTGGTTTTAATTTCTAGTCTATTCCAACTTGTTTGAGACTAGAAGGATTTGCTGTTTTGTTATTTAAGGTTTTTAGCTATGGCCAATGTGAGGATCAAAATGCAACACTGTGACATATAACTCGTATTATACAAAAGTAAACCCATTGATCACAATGCAACACGTCTTCATTTGATTCTTTTACTTAACAAGCACACTCTGCTATCTACCGTTCCTTATGGCGGTGGTAGGGCTAACCTTTTATTTTCACCGTCCATCACTTATTGGTCCAATCTGACGGTTGATACATCATTATAATGTTTTTCTATTTATTTGCATGACTTTTTTATTTTAGCGCATCGTATTTTGCAATATTTTGATTAGAAATAATGTTTTGCGTTGATTTTGTTTTTTATTTTACTGTATTTGTATTATATAATGTTTAAGTGATACTGAAAAAATAGTTGTGGCTGACGTAGGTAGGCGCGATATACTCGAACATGTAAACATGGTTGATTGCATGAGCGAGATACATTAATGACAATGTGGTATGATAATATTTAATATTTCCTTGATGCGCAGAAAATCACGAGCACTTTGGCTAGTGTCTAAAATTGGAATATCTCGTAACTTGTCGATTGAGAGTATCCTAGTGTACCAGGTTATGATAAAATAATGCACGGTTTATGGTTTATGGTTTTGATCAGAACATGCCGGTAGCCTAGCTATGAATTTTAGAAGGGTCTAGGGACGAGAATTTTTAATTTTTTTATATTTTTTTAGTCGTTTATGCAAAATTATCTGTCGGAATGAAAATTAGACAAAAATAGACGCCGGTCGCACTTTAAATTCGCGACTGGGCATCCGTCGCACATTGGACGCACGACCGATTGGTGAGAACACGGGCGCAGGAGAGCCAGGTTTTGGTCGTGCGATCAATTCGCGACGGCACTGTAGTTACGGTGCGCTGGTACTATTCATCGATCTTCTTTTATCAATTAACACTTCATACCATATCCAAATTACACGAAACAAAATTTGAAATTCATGTAAAATCCTAAAGAACCTATTTTTCAAACTTTAAATTTTTTTCAATTTTTTTGAATTTCGAATTTAAACTTGAATTTGTATTTCAAATTTTGAATTTTTGAATTTTGAATTTCGAAAATTCAAAGTATAAAAAATGGGTTCTTTAGGATTTGATATGAATTTTAAAATTTGTTTCGTGTAAATTGGATATGGTATGAAATATTAAACTTCTAAATTCGAATTTTGAATTTTGAATTTACACGAAAATTGGAAGTTTAAAATTCATGACCATATCCAATTTACACAAAACAAATTTTAAAATTCATGTCAAATCCTAAAGAACCCATTTTTCATACTTTGAATTTTTGAAATTCAAAATTCAAAAATTCAAAATTTGAAATACAAATTCAAGTTTAAATTCGAAATTCAAAAAAATTGAAAAAAATTTAAAGTTTGAAAAATAGGTTCTTTAGGATTTTACATGAATTTCAAATTTTGTTTCGTGTAATTTGGATATGGTATGAAGTGTTAATTGATAAAAGAAGATCGATGAATAGTACCAGCGCACCGTAACTACAGTGCCGTCGCGAATTGATCGCACGACCAAAACCTGGCTCTCCTGCGCCCGTGTTCTCACCAATCGGTCGTGCGTCCAATGTGCGACGGATGCCCAGTCGCGAATTTAAAGTGCGACCGGCGTCTATTTTTGTCTAATTTTCATTCCGACAGATAATTTTGCATAAACGACTAAAAAAATATAAAAAAATTAAAAATTCTCGTCCCTAGACCCTTCTAAAATTCATAGCTAGGCTACCGGCATGTTCTGATCAAAACCATAAACCATAAACCGTGCATTATTTTATCATAACCTGGTACACTAGGATACTCTCAATCGACAAGTTACGAGATATTCCAATTTTAGACACTAGCCAAAGTGCTCGTGATTTTCTGCGCATCAAGGAAATATTAAATATTATCATACCACATTGTCATTAATGTATCTCGCTCATGCAATCAACCATGTTTACATGTTCGAGTATATCGCGCCTACCTACGTCAGCCACAACTATTTTTTCAGTATCACTTAAACATTATATAATACAAATACAGTAAAATAAAAAACAAAATCAACGCAAAACATTATTTCTAATCAAAATATTGCAAAATACGATGCGCTAAAATAAAAAGTCATGCAAATAAATAGAAAAACATTATAATGATGTATCAACCGTCAGATTGGACCAATAAGTGATGGACGGTGAAAATAAAAGGTTAGCCCTACCACCGCCATAAGGAACGGTAGATAGCAGAGTGTGCTTGTTAAGTAAAAGAATCAAATGAAGACGTGTTGCATTGTGATCAATGGGTTTACTTTTGTATAATACGAGTTATATGTCACCGTGTTGCATTTTGATCCTCAAATTGGCCATAGCTAAAAACCTTAAATAAGAAAACAGCAAATCCTTCTAGTCTCGAACAAGTTGGAATAGACTAGAAATTAAAACCAATAAGAAACATTAGCTTTCGTTAAAGAGAAAAATATCAATAGGTAGATACTATGCAGATTACTAATTCTTATACTACTTCTGTTTTTTTTTGTTTGACGCCTTTGACTTTTCTACACGCTTTTGACATTTCGTCTTATTCAATTTTTTTTTGTAAATATCATTTATTTTATTGTGATGTATTTTATCAATAGAGGTACTTTTTTACATCTTTGCACTAAATTTTTGAATAAGACAAATGGTCAAAGACGTATAAAAGAGTCAAAGGCGTAAAAAAAACGGTGGGGATACATGCTTACCTAGAGCCAAACCTTTGAAACTAAAAAAAGCTACTTTTGTTTTTTTTAAAAAAGAACTACTTTGAAGTTTGTTCAATTATATTTCGTTGTTCAATTATATTTCGTAAGCAGTGCTTAAACCTCGAAGCCAAACGTTTAGAACAAGGTTGACCAAAGGCTTCGCACTTCGGGAACTTGTCCCCTTTTTTTTTCCCAAATTTTATTTTCAATGGGCGTCACATTCTCCTTTTTTTTGTTTAAAAAAAAGGCGTTTCGTTAAGAATTCAATCTCTCAATTCTCGACGTTTGTTCGAAAATGAAAATCGAAACAATACTGGCCTGGCCTCGGGCGTCCAACAAGTAAAGCATCGAATCAGCCGAAACGCAGGCCTAGACAAGAAAAATAAAAAAATAAAAGGAATAAGTCCATTTTAATTACCTCAACTATCGTAAAAGTCCGAAAACCACCTAAATTATGATTTGGTTTGTTATTTTACATAGCTGAACTTTCAATACCAGCTAAAAAATCATCACAATCCTATTTTTTCGATGGTTTTGCTGATGTGGCGCCATATAGTAATGGTTTTGCTGATTTGGCTGACACGTGGCGTCACTACGCGACACCATCTCAGCAAAACACCTAACAAAATCAGGTTATGATAGGTTTTGAGGTTCAGATAGGTTTTGAGCTAGTATTAAAAGTTTAGGTATGTAAAATAATATCAAATCATTGTTTACGACTTTCAGAAAGTTTAGGTATGTAAAATAATACCGGACCTTCACTGAGATATCTAAAATGGAAAAACCCAGTGCCCATGGGCCGCGAACCGAACCTAGGCCTCATGGGAAACCCAATAACCGAACATAGGCCTCATGGGAAACCCCCAATCAGGTATCAATCAGAACCGAATTTTTTACTGTACTAGCATTAATTTAAATCGAAATTAAAAAAATAATTGCCCGTTTAAAAAAATTAAAAAAATAGCATCCTAGCGCCCGTTCAACGGGCGCTATATATTAATCGCCCGATAGACGGGCGTTATTAAAGGCCTACAGTACAAGCCAGCCGATCCAACGGGCGTGTAATGGCAGCAACGGTCGGAGTCAATAATCGCCCGTTGGACGGGCGTTTTATCACTGTTCGAAAAAAACCGCCCGTTGGACGGGCGTTCTATACGCGCGGGAATGGATCGCCCGTTGGACGGGCGCTAATTCGCTCTTACCCCCCCGCGCGGCCGGCGCCGGATCGGCACAGGACTCATTTGCAACCCGCAGCGCAGAGAAAAGAGAGGAGAGGGAGAGGAGGAAGAGAGAAGAGGGAGAGGAGAGGAGGAGGAGGAAGAGAGAAGAGAGGGAGAAGAGGAGAGAAAAAAAA
>SPJY01006136.1:691365-726691 GCA_005191435.1 Raddia distichophylla
CGCCCGCCTGACGTGTGGGGCCCTCGCCCGGCGCTTGAGGGGCTCGCCCACACGCTGGGGTCTGATCGCCCGCCTGACGTGTGGGGCCCTCGCCCGGCGCTTGAGGGGCTCGCCCACACGCTGGGGTCTGATCGCCCGCCTGACGTGTGGGGCCCTCGCCTTGTCTTCCTTCGGACTCTTTACACCCCGGTATTTATTATACCGACAAGGAGCCAGCGACGCTTGTGGAAGGGGGAGGCGGCGGCGCTCGCGAGACGAGGAGCCAGCGTGCTCGTGGTAGGGGGAGGCAGCGGCGCTCGCGGTAGGTGGAGGCAGGGGCGCTCGCTGGAGGTGGAGACGGGAGCCGACGGCGAGGCGGGGTCGCTTGCCGGAGGGGAGGAGGAACCCTAACAACGACGCGCCGCCATTGAGGAGGCAGCGGGCGAGGAGATCACGCGCGGCTCGGCTCGTGCCGTCGTGCGTGGGGCTTGGCTTCTTTTCTCTGGGCGTGGGAGCCGCGCGGGGCAGCTATTAGCTCTCGCGCATGTGGATCGTCGGATGAAAACGCACGGCAGCGATGCGCGGTTTGCACGGGACAGGCCGTTTGCACCAGATACGCTGCCCGAACATGTAAACATGGTTGATTGCATGAGCGAGACACATTAATGACAATGTGGTATGATAATATTTAATATTTCCTTGATGTGCAGAAAATCACGAGCACTTTGGCTAGCTGTCTAAGTCCCTGTTTGTTTGAGCTTCTAGCCAGCTTTTAGCCTTAGAAGCCAGAAGCTCAAACAAACGTCCAGCTTTTGAAACCCCTTCAAAGAAGCCAAAAGCCACCAAAAACCTAATTTGTACCATGACCTGAGCTTTTCCCAGACAGAAATTCTAGCGCACGGTATCCCGTCCCGGCCGTGCGCGGACGGGATTGCCGTGGACCGTCGGATCGTCATGGCTGCATGCGCGTGGACGACAACGGTGCGGTGCTCTCTTCTTTCGAATAGCTAGCAACTAACTACTTATACATGCAGTTGATTTTATTTGTAATTAAATTTCACATTTTTATATCTTTTTTATTTGAAGTCCAAATTACATAGAAGAAATTTTATAATTCATCTAAAATTCTAATCAACTCATTTTAAATACTTTTACAATTTTTTAGTTTTTAGATTTTTTTTATATTTTACTAGTTAGACATTAGTATCATACAATGATACCACTAATCTGATACCACGGATACTCGACACCCTCAGACCTAAGACTTTTTTGTTTGTGATATATGATAACCTTATGATACATTTTTTCGACACCCAAACTCGACGATATCATCAACCTAATATCGCCAATACTCGACCCCCCAGACCCGATACTTTGTCATATATGATACTTTTTTTATACCTCAATGATACCCTTGAAACTCGACGATACCACCAACCTGATGCCACCGATACCGATACTTTTTTATTTTTGATATATGATACTTTTTTTCGATACCAAAACCCGATGATACCATCAACCCGATACCGTTACTTTTTTTGTTTGCAATTATGATACCCTTTTGATACCTTTTTCCGATACCGAAACTCTATACTGCTCCAACTTTGATACATGAATATTGCTTCAACTTTAATACTACAACTTTGATACATGATATCACATATTGGTACTCCGATACTACAACTCTGATACTCGATGATACCACCAACTTGATACCACTTGTACTCGACACTAGACTCGATACTTTGTTTGTGATATCTAATACCCCTTATGATACTTTTCTGATACTCGATACCAGACCTGATACTTGTTTGTGATATCTGATACCCCTTCTTTTGACACTCTCAGAAACTCTATGACACTTGACTCAATACTTGTTCGTGGTACCATATACCCTTTTTTAAGATATCATGATACTCGATAATACCACCGACCCGATACCTTGATACTAATGATAATCATGATACCACCAACCTAATACCACCGATAGTCCAATACTCGACACCCCGACCCGATACTTTGTTTGTGATATATGATACCTTTTTTCGATACCTCAATGATACCATGAAACCCGACAATACCACTAACCTGATACCACCAATACTTGACACCCCGACCCAATACTTTGTTTGTGATATATGATACCTTTTTTCGATAACTCAATGATACCATGGAACCCGATGATACCACTAACCTAATACCACCAATACTCGACACTGAGACCCGATACTTTGTTTGTGATATATGATACTTTTTTCGATATCTCAATGATACCATGAAACCCGATGATACCACCAACATGATACCACTGATACTCAACATCGAGACCCGATATTTTTTGTGTGTAAATCTGATATTTATTTTTGATACCTAAAAAACTCAGGTGGAAAAATATTTGAACTTGATTTACTTAAGAAAGAGAAAGAGAAAAAAATGAAACAAGAAAATGTAACAAAACAAAACATGAAGCCGGCCGTGCGAGAAGAAAAAGCTTGCGCGTGAACAAAATTGGCTGCAGAACGAAATTGACAGCGTGGGAATTTAGGACGTGCGGGGGAAAACAGTGCACAGGGCGATGTCCCTTTTTTGTGTTTCGCTGTCCCGTAGGTTGTGCTTCGGGACGGGAGTCCGTTAGCTAGTCACCCTTATGTGATACCCTTATGATACCTTTTTTCTGCGTTGTGTTTCCGTCACGTGGCAATCCAGACGGTATCCCCATCAGGTAGTTGTACCCATAAAACAAAAAAAGGAAAATGCATGGCACTATATACCCGGAACGCTCGTACGATATACGAACATACACACATACATGGAAGTTGGGAATATGCGGATGTACACTAGTACGGAGTACTTCGAAGTTGGAACTCGCGCGGATGGTAAAACATATTGTGTTATATGGAATCAGGCATACACACATATGTATGTGTAGGACAGGAGTTGTAGCACAGAAACCGCGGGAAGAAACACGCACAGATACGCGGGAGTCGTAGCAGCGCCCCGCGCGAAGGAAGAAGATGCACGCAGGAAGCGATCCTGTCGGGGGTGGGCTCCCGACGGGATACCGCCGTGTAGTCGCCCCCTTTCTCAGAAGCTAGTTTTTTGTGGCTTTTTCAGAAGCAGCTTTTAGAGAGTATCCTAAAATTGAGCCTAAAATTGGAATATCTCGTAACTTGTCGATTGAGAGTATCCTAGTACCAGGTTATGATAAATAATGCACGATTGCATGGTTTATGGTTTATGTTTTTTTTTTATCAGAACATGCCGTTAGCCTATCTATGAATTTTAGAAGGGTCCAGGGACGTGACAATTAAGCCCATAGACACGGAAGAGCTAGATGGGCCAGGCCCAAAGCACACCCCAACAAATGGGCTTTCCTCCCCATGCCGCCCATGATGTAATCCCATCCCAGCCGTCAGAACACAAACAGTCCAAGCACGATTAGGCAGGTCTTAACCCCGTACTTACGTCTAAATCTGGTCCAGGCTGATCTTTCAAATCTGGAAAGGGAGCTTTCGGGGAAAAAAAAACGTGCAAAGGGAAGAAGGAAAGGAATGCACTGTTCTTCTCGATATGCTTGAGAGCAGCAAGTTTACTCTAGCAGCAGCAGATTTGCCTAAAAAAAGAAAGGTGTCTCTTTCCCCCCTTTGCTCGTGGTTGCTCACCGCCACTTTGCACTTCTTTATTGCTTCAATCCGAGGGTGGAACAGGGGCTCGAACCAGCTGAATATTGCTTGTCCTGTATACGGATTAGTAGACGGATGCATACATGTCAGAGGCTACACCTGTATGCACGCTCGATATGGTCGTGGAATGTGTATGGTTGGTTTAGTTTATAAAGTTTGTTGAAACACTTTTTTTTTTAAGTTCTCAGATTTTTGCTTAAAAGAAAGTTCTCACAAAAGTTCGATGGAACAATATGTTCGCGTTCCGAGAATTTCGGTCACATCTATGCAAAATAGGGGCACCGGAAAAGAACGAATAAGTTGAACGATACTGCTGTGTGCACATTTACATCGACGTCATGAGTTTAGGCGTAATGACATAGCACACTTTAACACAAGTTCGCGCTATACCATTTTGCTGGATATACCAGCGTTTTCTTTCATTACTCCCTGTAGATAAATTTTTTTTTATGAATACTCTCTCTGATTTTGAAAACTTGATGTTTTACCCATTGGCAAAGTTTTCAAAATAAAACTTTGATCACTAATTGCCTCTGTAACTACAGATTTTGTAGAAGTGGGTGGTGTTACTGACGAAGTGTTGTTTTTTAAGATAAATCTGCATGTATGATTTTTTATATGTCAATCAAAATAAATAAAAAGAATTTATGGATAAAGTCTTCAAACTTTGAAATATAACGTGTATAAAACATCAAAAAAAAAAATTTGGGGGTGGTTTATATTTGTCGGAGCTTAGTGCCGTTGAGCTGCACGATTTCACCATGTAGAACAAGCTAGAGAAGGATCGAGGCGAGAGAGAGAGAGAGAAAGAAGAACGTGTTTGCTCGCGCGCGACGGTGCGCCTAACACGAAACGCGACGTAGAAAAGGCGACGAAGTGGAGCCTCCTTTTTTTCTTTTTTTCTTTTTTCCTTTCCTCGTCGGCGTTAAGGCGGCGCCCCGAGCGAGCGGGATGGCACGAGCCGACGAGCGGCCGAGCCAATTAACCACCCGGCGCTGCATGCAGATCCATTTCCAGGCCGCTTCCAGCGATGATGCTCTCTCGGTTCCCTTCCTTCATTCTGTGCGTCAGATTATTTCCCTATTTCTATTAGGCTATCAGCTTGGCAGCATCATCCGGAAAGAAGCACGCAAGGAAAGGAGAGATTCCGTCGATGCAGTGATGGAACAACTTAATAAAAATTGTCTTCCTACATTGTTGTTGTTGAGGGGATTGTCTACGTGCCACGATGAGAAATTGGTCTCATCTTTTTGCCATCCCACAGATGGCCTCTTAAAACGCCATTTCCAGCTCAGAGATACTGGATTATATGTCATTTTTACCTTTTTAAAGCATTTATTTTGTCTTTTCTCCATTTGACGACCATCTGAAAGAGAATTTTTGCCCTCTTCTTCCTCACTTCATCTCCCTCCCCCCCCCCCCCCCCCCCCCCCATCTGTGGAGCTCCGGCGCCTCTTCCTCGAGTGCCTGCCGCTGCCTCTGCCTTGCCGTTGTGCTGTGCCCGGGACTACCACCGGGATGATCTGCAGCACCGTGACCCTCAGAGCTCCGTTGTCGTTGTCGACGATAGGAGCTCTAGGTCGGAGTAGCCTCTACCTCGCCATCGCTGCCTACTGTACGGAAGTCGTGGCCGGCGATGATATAGACAAAGGACCTAGCTAGCTAATGTGCCCTAGTATTACCTTCTTCCATACCCAGTTGCTTAGCTCGAGCGCTGCCTCGTCATCGGCCAAGTCGCCATTGTTGTGGCGTAGATTGTTCGTGTGCCTACGCCACAACAATGGTCCTCTAGCCCTCCTGTTGCTGCTGTTGTGGTGCCGCCCCCACCATTGAGGACCGCTGGTCGCCATGGACACCATTGAGGAAGAAGCCAGGGAGGAAGAAAAAAAAGAAAGAGGTCTTTTTGCGGGGCTAGTAAACGAGGAAAGAGAACCATTGAAAAGGGGCAAAAATGCATAATAGCGAGAATACCAACATTGGCGATGACATTTTAGTGAGATCCATCCATACGATGGCAAATAGTTAAACCAGTTTTACGAGATGGCATATAAGCAAATTTCTCATATATTGCCCCCTTCGCAATGCAAGTTTGATGAAGTTTAGTAAAACAATGGATTATATATATGCAATTACAAACTCGATGTACTATGAAGGATTAATTGCATCCAATTCATTATTAAGCTTCAGTTTCTAAGAAAATGCCATCACAAAGTATAAAATCATTGTCATGCCATTATTTTTACCGAATTGTTGCAAACCTGCCATTACGAATATTTCCTAACATGTTTCAACTCAAACCCCTCTGCCCTCTTTAAATTTACCACCTTTTAATGTCACTTCCGCATCTTTCCCTCCTCCTCCCTCCTTCCCCCTCTCGCTCTCACTCTCCCTCCTCTCTAACCTCTGGTGGCCAGCAATCGCACACGCCATCCCCCTTGTACCACTTCCTTCAGCGTGCGCCGCTAGTGAGAACGAGCATTGTTGCTACGCGTGCTCTCTCCTCTTTCTTCGATGAGCACACGTGCTCTCTCCGCTCCCTTTCCTCCAATGCCTTCGCCAACAAGCATGAGTGCCGCCGCCGCATGTGCTCTCTTTCCTTCCTCCAGCGTTGTAGTAGCACGTGCTCCAACATCACCACGCACGAGGTTCAACACTACCATGGAGCGTGAGGTCTAGTGTTGCCGCCGCCACACAAGGTCCGCGTAGTTGCCGCGAGAGCTCCAATGTGACCGCACCGCGTGAGTTTTAACATCGCCATGACAGAACTAGGGTGCGGTCATAGGAGCGCATTAGGATTGATGCGCGGTTGCTGGAGCACCTGCCACCATGCTTGCCAAGGGAGGAAGATCGGAGAAGAAGAGAGAGGATGAGAAGGGGAGGGAGAAGAAAAGGAGACATTTAGCCATTTTGGGGTCACTTTGACCCATCAACTTGAATAATCTCATGTAATAATCCAATCAAATTAATGTCAAAAAAATAATTTTGAGTTTTACGGGCGATATTTTTTTAGAAATCGAATTTAATAACAGGATAGTTACAATTAACCCTACCGTAAAATAACAAACAACATATCAAACATCAAACATCAAACATGTTAGCCTACGAAAGGCGAGTCAGAAAAAGAAAGAAAATGGTGCAGCGTTGGCCTAACGGCAGCTCGTAGCCACAGTCGAAGCAGTCTGATTCGGCATCTTTGAATACTTTTTAATTCATTTTCCTACCGTACGTCTTTCTATATAAAAATTGGTTATTAACGATGTTGCAATGATCCTGTTAAACATCAAGGACGCAGAACGGGTTGGCACTTGGCAGTGCAATTTGACAGTAGCCGGAGTCCTGCGGTGCCAACCACACTCGCTGTGCGCAGGCGCAGTCACATGCTCCGGCTCCGAGCTTCCAAACCAAGCAACCCCACCACCACCCCACCGCCGCCACCGCCGAGGGCTCAGCCTCCCCCAACCGCAATACTCCCCCCTCGCCGCAAAACCCCCACCCCGCCCTAGCCGCCTCGCCGCCGCTCTCCCCCACTGCCCCACCCCCGCGCGACGGCGGCACCCGCCGCCGCCGCCGCCGCCCTCCCCGCTTCCCATGGCCTCTCGCTCCCGCACCGCCCAAACCCTGCTGCTGCTGCCCCTGCTGCTGCTGCTGCTGCTGCTCACTGCGGCTCGAGCTTCGGGAGGGGGAGAGAGGGCGGCGCTGCTCAGGTTCAAGGCGGCCGTTACCGGCGATGAGGGCGGGCTGCTGCGCGGGTGGTCCCCGTCGTCGGCCGACCACTGCCGCTGGCCGGGGCTGTCCTGCGGCGCGTCGGGCGAGGTCGTGGGGCTCAACATCTCCTCCTCCCCCGGCCGCCGCCTCGCGGGCGCGCTCTCCCCGGCCGTCGCCGCGCTGCGGGGGCTCCGCGTGCTCGCGCTCCCGTCCCACGCGCTCGCCGGCCCGCTCCCCTCCGCGATCTGGTCCCTGCGCCGCCTCCTCGTGCTCGACCTCTCCGGCAACCGCCTCCAGGGCGAGATCCCGGCGTCGCTCGCCTGCGCGGCGCTCCAGGCGCTGGACCTATCCTACAACCAGCTCAACGGCTCCGTGCCCGCCGCGCTCGTCGCGCTCCCGGGGCTGCGGCGCCTGTCGCTGGCCTCCAACCGCCTCGGCGGCGCCATCCCCGACGAACTCGGTGGCGCCGGGTGCCGCAGCCTGCTGTTCCTCGACCTCTCTGGGAACCTCCTGGTCGGTAGTATCCCCCGGAGCTTGGGGAACTGCAGCAAGCTGGAGGCGCTGCTGCTGTCTTCCAACCTGTTGGATGACGTCATCCCGCCGGAGATTGGGCGGCTCAGGAGCTTGCGGGCTTTGGATGTGTCCAGGAACAGTCTGAGCGGGCCTGTGCCAGCAGAGCTCGGTGGTTGTGTTGAACTGTCAGTGCTTGTGCTGTCTAATCCTTATGCATTGAGCAGTGGTTCGAATTCGTCGGAGCATGGGGATGTTGATGACTTCAACTATTTCCAAGGAGGGATTCCAGGTTCTGTTGTTGCATTGCCGAAGCTGAGGGTGCTATGGGCGCCAAGGGCGACACTGGAGGGGGAGCTGCCGGGGAATTGGAGTTCTTGTCAGAGCTTAGAGATGGTGAATTTGGGGGAGAATTTGTTCTCTGGTGAGATTCCTAAGGGGCTGGTGGAATGTGGGCATCTGAAGTTCTTAAACTTCAGCTCAAACAAGTTTACAGGTTCTGTTGATCAGTCATTGGCAGTGCCTTGCATGGATGTATTTGATGTCAGTGGAAACCGGTTATCTGGTTCGATTCCAGTGTTTTTCTCAAAGGGCTGTCCTTCATCTCAACTCCCATTTGACGACCTGGTGTCAGAGTATTCGTCGTCCTTCACATATCAGGCACTTGCTGGCTTTTCATCCTTATTAACTTTGGCTACAGGTTTAACAAGTTATCATAGTTTTGCCCGGAACAATTTTTCTGGAATAGTGACATCTTTGCCACTTGCTGCTGAGAATCTGGGAATGCAGGGGCCATATGCTTTTCTGGCTGATGGAAATAATCTTGCTGGCCAGTTGCAACCTGGACTATTCAACAAATGCAACAGCTCAAGGGGCTTCATTGTGGATGTCAGCAATAACCTGATGACAGGTGGGATTCCCATAGAGATTGGCTCATTGTGCAGTTCGCTGCTTCTTCTTGGTGTTGCTGGCAATCGGCTTTCTGGTCTGATACCAGCAAGCATCGGACAGTTGAATTATCTTATCAGCTTGGATTTGAGCAGGAACCATCTTGGTGGTGAAATTCCTTCATCAGTGAAGAACTTGCCACATCTAGAGCACCTCTCTTTGGGCCATAACTTTCTGAATGGTTCTATTCCAAGCGGTATTAATCAGCTGCGTTCTCTGAAGGTTCTGGATCTGTCCTCAAACCTTCTAACAGGGGAGATCCCTGGTTCCCTTGCTGACTTGACAAATCTCTCTGCCCTCCTTCTTGATAACAATAGACTTACTGGGAAGATACCTTCAGAATTTGCTAACTCGGCATCTCTTACCATGTTTAACGTGTCATTCAACAATTTGTCTGGTCCTGTGCCAACAAATAGCAGTACAGTCCGATGTGATAGCATTATTGGAAATCCTTTGCTACAGTCTTGTCACATGTATACCCTGGCAGTCCCATCAGCTGCTCAGCAGGGGCGTGGTTTGAATTCAAATGACTACAATGATACAATGCCTGCAGATCCACAGAATCAAGGAGGAAATAATTCATTCAACGCAATTGAGATAGCTTCAATAACATCAGCTACAGCTATCGTTTCAGTCCTTCTTGCTCTGATCGTGCTCTTTATTTACACAAGAAAATGTGCTCCTCGAATGTCAGCTCGATCATCTGGAAGAAGGGAGGTTACAATCTTCCAGGAAATTGGGGTGCCAATCACGTATGAGACCGTTGTTCGAGCAACTGGAAGTTTCAATGCGAGCAATTGCATTGGAAGCGGGGGCTTCGGAGCCACTTACAAAGCTGAGATTTCACCTGGAGTGTTGGTAGCTATAAAGAGGCTCTCTGTTGGAAGATTCCAAGGAGTCCAACAGTTCCATGCTGAGATTAAAACTCTTGGGAGATTAAGACATACCAATCTTGTTACCTTGGTAGGCTACCATCTTGGTGAGTCTGAAATGTTTCTCATTTATAACTACCTGCCGGGTGGAAATCTTGAGAGGTTTATACAGGAGAGATCAAAGAGACCAGTAGATTGGAAGATGCTACACAAGATTGCTTTGGACGTTGCGAAAGCACTTGCTTATCTGCATGATACTTGTGTTCCTCGGATTCTTCATCGGGATGTGAAACCTAGCAATATTTTGTTGGACACTGACTGTAATGCTTATTTGTCGGACTTTGGACTCGCAAGGCTCTTGGGAAATTCAGAAACCCATGCAACCACTGGTGTAGCTGGAACGTTTGGATATGTTGCTCCAGAATATGCTATGACTTGTCGTGTTTCAGATAAAGCTGATGTGTATAGCTATGGTGTTGTACTGATGGAGTTGATATCAGACAAGAAAGCCTTGGATCCATCATTTTCTCCTTATGGTAATGGGTTTAACATTGTTGCTTGGGCATGCATGCTGCTTCGTCAAGGTCGTGCACGGGAATTCTTCATTGATGGGCTGTGGGATGTGGGCCCACATGATGACTTGGTAGAGACATTGCATTTAGCAGTCATGTGCACTGTTGATTCGCTCTCTGTACGGCCAACAATGAAGCAGGTTGTTCAGCGGCTAAAGCAACTTCAGCCTCCAATTCGTGAACACCGATAAAGCACGCATGATTTACATATTCAACATGTAGAAAAAGGTAAAGATAGCCGTAACTTGTGCCCTGTTGCTGATTTTTTCTAATCATCTGGTTGACTAGATTTTATCTTGTAGATGGAAGCTTTGTATAATACAGTTTTTTTTTTCCTCTGAATTGTTCACTAATGTGTCTGCAGATAAGATGAGCAGATGTAAATTAACAATCTTAATTCCAAAGATTTCATTCTAGATTTTCTAAATTGTGCTCCTCGTTTGTTGTTTTTTAAAATAATCTTCATTGCATGTTAATCTCATAGATATTGCAATACCAACAAATTATCATACAGGAAAATGCCCTTTTTTTAATGACCTCTGTCAGGTTTATCATCTCTACAGCACCCTGCTAAGCGGTTTTTATCCCTTCCTCCTTTTTTGTACTTAATGTAACATCAAAATTTGCATCTAGACAAGTAACTTAGTGAGTAGGCATGCATGCATTTATCAAACCTAGTCTTCAGGTCACTGTTAGTGCAGATATCTGAATATCTGACACTTCTAATTCTATGCTTTTAGTAGTATCAAAACCTTTACTGAATTGTAAACCCTCTGGGCCGAGAATATATCCCCCCCCCCCCTCTCCCATGTTGTGAACTTTGGGAAAAAACAGGGGGTCTAAAAAAACTTGACGTGATGTTGTATTTACAGTAGCTGAGCTGCCGAAAACATGTATATCATGCAAGCATGCCTAGGTTTTGCTTCTGAAGATTTCCCAGTTGTACTTTGCACTGACAACTCATTTATTCGGACCAATTAACTATGTAAATATCCAAGTAAGATGCCTGGATTTTAATTTTACCACTGTATTGTAATGTATCATGCGTGCAGATTGTAGAATATGAAAAAAAAAAGATTCAGATTTACTGGATGCTTATTGGCCTTGCCTGGATCCCTACTGGTTTTGGAAGTGAAAACTGCCTTTGACAAACTAATATTCCATCCGGAACCATTGGATCATGCAACAGAAAGTTAAACCCTGGATCTAAACTGTTCTTCCTGTGAAATTTTTGTCAGGTTGCCCTTATATTGGGTATTGGCAAGAATGCCAAGTAGATTATCACTCACATCTCAGTTCTGGGAAATGGCAGCAGGGCCCAAAAGATCTGTGAATTTTCCCTTTGACAGCATAGAGCCACAAGTACGAAACCCAAAAAAAAGAGAGCATCAAATCTTTCTGAAGCCTGCTACTCCATAACTACTGCTGCTGACACTGGGCTAATCAGATGCTGCTGCTGTCTGACACTGGGCTAATGAAACAAACGGTGAGCTACAACGTGGTGGAGCTGACGTCGGTCAGCCCGTGCTGGTGGCGGTCCACTGCTGGTAGCGGCAGAGGCTGGCGGGGAAGTCGGTGAAGAGGCCGTCGACGGCGAGGCGGCGGAGCCAGTAGTCATACTCGGCGTAGGGGTCCTGCCGGAAGTTGAAGTGCAGGAACTGGTTCTCGTTCCGGTACGTGTAGGGGTGCACCTGCAGCCCCCGCACGTGCGCCTTCGCCACCAGGTCCGTCGGCGCCGCCAGCTTGTTGTCCTCCGTCGCCGGCACCACCGTGTCCTTCCACGGCCCGATCCCCACCACGTACTCCCTCATGTAGTCCAGGTACTCGTCCGACGTGATCTCGTCGTACGACTGCGCCGCCATCATTGAAGCAAACATCAGTCCCAAGGCCGCTTGCACATGTGGGGAAAATCATGTCTAAATCGGACAAAATGTCCGTTTGTACTTGTGGAAAAGCCGTGTCTAGACCGGACAAATTGCGTAGAGTGGGATCGACAATTGGGGGGAGGGAGGGGGTTGACGAATCGATGATTTGCCACTCTAGAGAATGGCCATTGATTATTTGTCACCGTCCATGTCGATGACACGTCGACGATACATGAGTGGCAAAATAATCGACTCGCACATCTTTGAAATTGGCAAATGATCGGATCTTCCCTGGGCTTTTACCTGGTTGGTGTCCTCGGTGCGGACGGTGACGTCGTCGATGAGGAAGATCATGGGCGAGTCGATGAGGCCGGCGGCGTAGATGAGCGACGTGGACGCGAAGGACTGCACGAAGAGCGGCTTCGCGAGCCACTCCGGCGACATGTACCTGCCCCCGTACCCGTGCTTCTTCAGCGTCGCGATGAACTTGTCCTCGTACTTCTTCCCGTCCGCCCACTTCACCTGCTCGACGATCGATCGATCAATCCATGGCAAATTAATCAAGCTCGCGGCTCTAATTAGTTCTCACAGTGGCGCCTAGCTACTACCTGCTTGTTCATGAACACGGGGTTCTTCATCTCCGGGTAGATCCCGACGACTCGCTTCGCGCTCAGCGCGATGCTGATGAACTCGTCGAAGGTGATGATCGGGGAGACGCCTGCAGATCAAAGGATCATCTCATATTCTGACATTCTCATCTGACCTGAATGTCTGATCAATGCGAGCAATGAATTCGCAACAACAGCGATCGATCGGTGCGAACATACCGTCGTGGGACTTGTCCCGGAAGGCCCATCTCTGCTTCGTCCTCAGGGACTTGAGCTCGGCCAGAGTGAAATCAGCTGCAAGAACAAGAACAAACGAGCATCCAGGATTCATCGCTCGATCGATCATGGCGAGGCAGCCATGGGGACGTATGATGACTTACTGACGAAGAAGCCGGTGACGTTGACCCACTGGACCTCGAGCGTGCGGCGGCGGCCGGCGAACTCCGGGTGGTCGGCGACGTCGGTGGTGGCGTCGAGCGTCGTGTCATGGAAGCAGACGAGGTGGCCGTCCCTGGTCGCCGTCACGTCCGCCTCGATGAAGTCGGCGCCCTCGTCGATGGCGCGCGTGTACGCCGCCGCCGTCTCCTCGGGGAGCTCGCCGTTGGAGCCCCGGTGCGCGATGTTGTACGGCCGCGACGTCTGAAGCGCCTGCCTCCCGCCGCCGCCGCCGCCACCGGCGAGCGGCCGCGCGGCGACGGCGCCGCCCGCCGCGAGCCCAAGAACCAGCAACGCCGCGATCCCTGCATCGCACGACTTCAATCATCATCACGAGAATGGCGATGGCAATGGCAATGCGCGCCAAAGGGCAACAAGGCTGCTCGTAGCCGCGCGGCGCTTACAAAGCGAGGCCATTTGTGGCTTTCGCCGCCTCGCCGGCGCTCCAGCCACCGCCGGCGTTCGGGGAGTGTGCAGATCGGATTGCGGCGGCGGCGGCGACGTCCGGTGCTATATATGAGAAAGATCACGAGGAATATTCTAACAGAATTTTGGTTAGTTCTTGATGCGGCGTTTGTTTCTGATTGGGATGAATTATCTTCTTGCATGATCTTCACTGGAAACTAGCTAACTACCCACACTCATCGAATCATAAGCGATGTTTTGGGCCCAGTCAAAGCCCGTACCTCTGAGACCATTTCGGCTTGAGCCAGGCATAAAGAAGGCCTGATTTTGTTTGGGCCAGGTTAACAAACTACGTACATGTAACATGGCAATGCTCGCTTCTGAAACTCGTGAGTTGTCACTGCTCAGCCGCAAATCATAAAAGTTGCGTTGCACGCTCGCTGATAGCCCTTCCTGCCATTAACCACCCGCATATGGGGAGTTCGTAAACAAAAAAATATATCTAATTCCACCTTTTGTACTGAGGTATACCATGATACCCGTAATATGATTTGTGATCTCGTAACGAATTTTAGAATATATGCCATTAACCGAGTCTCAAAGTCTCTTTGCGGTATAGACACATGTGCCACAAATTTCAGACCATTTTTGTCCCTATGTATTCTCCTCTTCTTTTCATCTCCTAATCTCTCCACATTTGTTAGTCATCGCCTGCCTGTGCATTGCGAGCGGCTACTCAATGCTTCGCCGCCATTGTGCACTAGATGCTTCCTTGGGGACGACGGATACCTTGCTCAGATTGATGTATGGTGGTGTTGGCGATTACCATGTGCTTGGTCATAATTGCTCACTGTTTCTATGGGTAGAGAGAGGACAATGTGGCTATATGTCATATGGTGATGTTGGTGGCAAGATTGACTACAACCAACAAAAGGGAGGACGAGGTTGGTGGGTGTATTGGGGACAACTGTTTGATGGAGGGGATATTGTCGGGGATAGTAGGGAGGAAGGTGGAGGAGATGGTGGTCGCGGAACCAATAGGGAGGTGCAACATTGAGCTATAGGTGGTTTCAATGTGATTGTGAGGACATGTCACTACCGGAGGTGATAGTTAGAGCAAACCAGGGCAAGTGTTATGTAAGAAAGAGAGCTCCAAAAGGGTAGAGAGAGAAGAGATGGGCTCGTCACCAATAATGACAACAACAATGAACGACGAGATGAACTGCTGCTGGTGCTACACATATCGAAGGCCCTAAGTCATCATCGGACATGATCGCCATTTCTCATCGTCTTCACGGCCCTGTTGTAGTTGTCATGGCATGGGAGAAGATGGATGTGGTAGAATAACCAGAGAGAGGAGAGATATTGAAAAGAGAACTGGAGAGATGAAATGCAGGGAAAACATGGTTCAAAATTGTTGCCACATTTGCGTGTAGCGCCCTCACAAGAAAGCTGGTTTACGATCTACTAATCATCACTGTAGCAAGATACAAATTTTATAAGCAGGTGGTGACATTTTTACGATTTTTGTAAGTGGGCAACGACGACAAATATTTAACTACCGTAGTAGTAGAGAGGCTTAGAAGTCGTTCTTGAGTTGTAACATATCTGATTGTCTGCATATATCATTGAGATAACGTGTTTCAAAAACTAAGTTCTTCGGCTTATTGATTCCTTTTTTAAAGAAACTAGCACGGTGATCCGCACATTCAATCGATTAGATTTGTTAGTTAATTTGTGCGCACTTGTATTTGGTATAATATGTTAAATTCAATGTTGATATATTTATAACCTAGACAATTGTAATATAAACCAATTGTAACTGGAGTATATTTTTCTATCTGATCCAACTTAAATATATTAAACATCTACACTATTATAATGCCATGGCGCAATTCAATTGTGCTTCTTGATTTGTTAATGTGTAGTTAAATTTGATACAATTTGTTATAGTTGACTATAAATATATTTAAGATTTTTATTGTTGTTCAAAAAATCTGATATGCCTAGGGGGTTGAATATGCTATTTTTTATTTTGGTTCAAAGTGAAAATTAATCAAGTTAAATGAGCCACCAAAAACTATTTAATTTCCACTGCTCCTATAGCAAGCAAGCCTAATACAGTACCAGTTCACAAAATAAACAAACAAGTGGAATAGTAAATGCAAAAATTAAATACAAAAGGGTAAAAGAGACAAAGGGATTTTTTTCGAGGTTCAGAGTTGAACCTTTACTCCCTGTTGAGGCAAGCTCTTGCTCCTCGCAATAGTCGGTTCCCGCTCAAGTTTAGTGCCTCTTCTCTACTCGGTGAAGTTTTTTGCCGCCACGGTAAGATGGACTCTGAAACCTTATACACCTATTTAAGGGTTTCCACACACGCGAAGGCAAGCTCCACAAATCCTCAACTCCAAGCCATCTAGGAGAAAATCTCCAAGAGTAACAAGCCCTAGGTGCCTTGCTTCCACCGAATCAAGAGCTCACATGAGATGCATACCAACCGGGGAAGAGAGGCACCTAGGGTTTAGGATCTAAGCTCTAGTTCGCAAGGTCTTTTGATGGGTTGCTCTAGCCCTATAAAGACCAAAAACTTCATATAGTCATCCAACTACCCCCCTTAAATACCTCCAAAAGGAAAATTAGCCGTTACGGTTCAAAACCCATAAAAAACTAGCTGTTACAGACTGATGCAACGACCACTCAAATCTTCTAGACTGACGCTCTAGCCGTATGCGGCATTATGCAGCTTGTAGTACCTCCTTTTGTATATAGATTGTTGACATTATCTAAAACACCTATGTCTACGGCTAATTCGGGTAGGAGATTTTGGATATATAGCTAGAGTTGGTTTCTTAACAAACCCTAAAATCTTATCTTATTTCAACTCTTCTCGTTGAATATGTTTCGTTATAGTCCGATCAACAGCACAGATCTTTTTTTATCTCCAATCAATATGAAAATTTCTACTATTTTTCAATTAACATAGAAATTTATACGATTTTATGATTAATATGTTGGCCCTGTTGAATCTTGTTTTAATTATATAGTACGTAGATCTTGAAGCAGCTAGAAAAAAATTACTAAAAATGAACTGAGCGGAGCAACTGCGCAGATTATTTTTATGAGCTCCCGAAATCTATCAATGTCAGTATTTTAGCGTATCATAAAACACGCAACGTACACCTACGCCACGAGAATGGGTTCTCTCAGCTCACCTATCACGTACAGCACAGTACGTACGGACATGTGCTCAGCCTGTGAGGCCACGACACCGTTGCACTGCACCTGGCACCCACTCGCCCCTGGACCACCCCCACCGGGTCGCCGGGCCCCCGCCCGCAGGACGCAAGTTGCACCGGCGAGCCACTCGCACACGTCCGCCCTTCGCGCGTGTTCGTCCGGCGGAAAGCTAGCCGCCGTCGCTTTCCGGCGCGCGATGATGATGATGATGATGATGCGCTCGATCCCCCGCCGCGCGCGCACACGCATCGCCCGGCCGGAAGAACGCGCGTCACCTCGGCCCCGCGCGCGCGTGTCCGGCGGCGACCGGCCTCCGTCCCCATCGCCGGCCGGCCACGTACCATCGCCGAGGACGAACGCCCCTCGTGGCACCCGCCGCATCACTCGCCCCCGGCCTTACGCAACCCGGTGACGGCGCAACGACGACGTGCGCGGTCACAGAGATCTCAAGAATTTAGCCGATTTAGCCACTGTATATCCTTGTTTTTTTACCATGCAACCGACTTAACATCGAATGATTGATTGAAGGTTATTTAAGTCTCGTTCAACTTTTATTTTATATGGATCAGGCATCTTTATGGAACATATAAAACATCCTAGACTTCTCTAAACATCAGTCGTCTCATGATAAACAGAAGCGTTTTACTATTCATCTGCTATATTTTTCTATGTTCTATTTTATTTGATACAACGGTCTAATTAGGCTATCTTCCATCGTGCCAGTACCATCAATCCGAACCTAACTTAGATTGACTTAACATTGTTTGAAAACTACTTATTTATATTTCACTTTTAATATTTTATTTATTACAGTATTATAATAGTCTAACTTAGCCCTCTATCAATATTTTATTTATTACAGTATTAGAGCAGTCTTAACTTAGCCCTCCATCGATGATGCATTGATGATGCTCTAAGTTAGCCTATACCAAACACAATTCAGCCGCTATGTATGCATATACATCCTTTTTACTTTTTATTGGTATTTTTATTTTTTATTTTTCCTTATATTTTTTTCCCTATAGTCCGGTTTGATTCCCGTTGATCTAATTAAGTCCCAAGTCCATTGGACACGCACCGAGAGGCACATCAAAGTGCAGATCTTTTTGCCCCCCACAAGAGCATCGCCTGATGAATGATCCGGCATCCATTAGCTGACACGCGAGATCTCGATCCGTTCACTTACAGTTAATAGCTAAAATTGTACCAGGAAAATTAACTAGAAGAGGAAGATGACCCATGGTTTTACAAGAAGACGGAGGGGGAGGGGTTGACGACGATGTGGCGGAGAGGGTTGGTGACGTCGCCGCCGCCGGCGTGCTTGACGAACTCGGCCGGCGTGAGGAAGTTGCCGTGGCAGACGCAGACGATGCGGACCTCCTCCCCCTTGCGGTACTTGTACAGGAAGCCGTCGATCTTCCGGCCGTTGGGCCCGTCCACCCGGGAGGACACCATCGGCATGTCCTCCATCATGCTCTTCCGGAGGTCGCCGGTGCTCGCCGTGCGCATCGTCAGCGACCGCAGCGTCCGCAGCGGCGGCTGCTCCTTCATCGCCGCCGCCGTAGTGCCGTTCACCGGCTTATTCCCGGCCGCCGCCGCGGCGGCGAGGGGTCGGCCCTGGTCGCCGGTGGCGTTGTCGGAGGAGGATGCGTTCATGCTTGACGGGCTCCTCGCCTCTGCACGTCAAGAAAAGGATCGACACGAGAGGCAAACTGTCACATTCTCGTACTCCGTATTCCAGGATGGGGGGAGAGAGAGTTCATAACCCGATTTGTTCTTCTTTTACAGCCAATAAAAAAGAAATCTTTAGAGACATTTTGATACTGATCACTATGTACAGCCAATAAAAAAGCAATCTTTACGATGCATTTCGATACTAACCACTATATGCAGGCAATAAAAAAGCGATGCAAGTGAATCAATAGCACATTCATCAATCTGAATAATCATACTTGTATGCTACGTAATGACACAAGGTTTATAACCAAGAACCATCCCGTAAATAGCTCCTGTCTGGTCTCTACAAGCATCAGCACATCTTTTTTGAGCAAACACAGCAAATCTCAACAAACACCAGCACTTTTCAAGGGAGAGAAAAACCAAAACATTAGCTCAAAACAACATGATGATGTGTAAAAATATAATCTTAAACGTAAACGGTTCTACGCTCCTCTTCAAAAGAATCCGTCAACTACTCCAAGTCCTTAAACAAGTTCCCGATTTACTGAATAAGAGGCATCAACAAACACCAAGGACACCTAACATATTGATCCCAGCAAAACACCATCCCTGCTTCATGTCTACAGCTAAAGATCCAACACGTCATGACAAAAACCAGCATGGATCATCAAGAGCTAGGAACCAAAACGTACAAATGGAGAATAATACAACTAAAAAAGGCCAATAAAACAGTGGAGACTAGTAACCAGTATTATACTGTGGTAAATGTTTTGCAGTAATGAAGTGCATGCCTATATGGAGATAGTGGTAGAGGAAGGAAATACCTTGCTCCGGCATGCTTGACGATGTGCTCCCCTGCGAGGCGACGGAGCGACGGAGCTGGAACCCGCTGGGGTAGAGCGGATCTTGGCTGTCGTCCCGGCCGCCGGCGCCGACCTTGCCGGAGTTCATGGAGTTGCGCCGCTCGAGGCGCTTGCGCTTGGCCTCGAGGCGCTTCTTGCTCTGCATCTCGCGCCGGCGCCACCGCTCCTCCTCGGTCTCGGTGGGGAGCGAGCTGGTGCGCATCAGCGGCGCCGGAGGCGCTGCGACGGCGAGGTCATCGCCCCCGCCCCCGCGGCCGACGGGAATCGAGCAGATAGACGCGATGGAGGAGGACCTTACCAGGCGCGGCTTTTTGGCGTCCCGCGCCGGGTCCGCGCCGAAGCAACCGCCCAGGGACAGGCCCAGGCTGAGCTCCGTGAGCTCGATCTCGTCGGACTCGCCGGCGGCGCTCCCGGCCCTCGCCACCGGCGGCTGCGGCGCCGCCTCCGCGCCGCCCTCCTCGCCGCCGAACCCTCCCAAGAAGTCCCTCGACGCCATGGCGGAGCACCAGCAAGTAGCAACTCCCTCCCCCAACAACCAAACCAAGAATTCACCGCGAAACGAGCAGCAGATGGTAGTCTTTCGCCTGGGCAAGCTCCAAGAACCCCAGATTCCTCACGAACACCTCGCCCATGCCGCGAATTCCTCCGACGAATGGGAATTCCCGGGCTGCAAATGCGGCGGAAATGACATTACAGCACCCCGGCCGGCCACCACAGTGCTGCCGCAAGAACCCCGGGAAGAAATGGACCAATCAGATCCCTCCCCGCCGGCGCGCGGCGTGGGCTTGCCAAGAAGCTCGGAGCGGAGAGGAGCGAGCAGGAGCAGAGCAGAGCAGAGCAGAGCAGGAGGGAGGAGGACGACGAGACGAGGCGACTAGACGAGACGAGAGGGCCTTCGTGTCTCGCTCTCTCTCGCTCTCTAATCGCTTCGCTCCTCCATTAGAGCGAAAATAATAGTAGGATTTTTTTTTCTCCTCGGAGATTATTTGGAGGGGGGAATTGGGGGGAACCAGTTGGATGGGACTACGAGCGCATGGAGGGTGGCCACGTGTCGGACAACGAGGACACGTGTTGGACCCCAGGGGAGCCGAGCCGCAAGTTTGCTTGGGCGCGGCTTGGCTCGTGACTAGTTTGTGACGTGTCGAGGGCGCGTAGGGTAGTTTGGGCTGACACGCACGCTTACGGATTGTGCCGTGCTATTCAAGCCGATGCGCATATGCGCAATTTATTTCTGTGGCATCCTATATTTTCTCTCGTCATACAATGGTACTCCTTTTTTTTTATAACGCTTTTAACTTTTAAACATGACGTTGACCATTTGTGTTATTCAAAATTTTAGTATAAACATGAAAAAAATAAGTCATGTTTAAAGTGCCTTTATTGATAAAAGAAATCACAATAAAATAAATGATATTTACATAATTTTTTTTAAATAAAACAAATGGTAAAAGACGTGTTCAAATGTCAAAAGCGTCAGACAAAAAAAAAAGGGAGAAGTAGTTAATATTCTACAAAATTTCACATCAAGATTACTGGGGTATAAGAGCATCAGAGGAGGGTATAGGGGGATGCTCTAACGAGTAGTGAAAGAAATTGATTATTCAAGTCTCAAATTAATCGAGGCGCTGATGCCAAACGTCGAGCCAGACAGTAAAATATCCTCTGGTGCTTGACCAATGACAAAGGTTAGCTTGAAACATGTCATCATATCATCGATGGTCTGTCGTCCTTCCCAACATAGAGCTAGTATTATGTTACATTTTTTTTAAAAAAAAATCCATTGTTCACTGATTTTTAAAATGCACTTGCAATCTCCAATTCTATTCTCATTCATAAACTATTCTATCACTATTTATTTATTTTTCAATCATTATCACATTTCTCACTATTTTTATATTTTAATCCCTACATCGGTGCTACTGTGTTGAATACAAAATAGACGACAAATGAGAATAGAATGGGACATTTACATTTTCCATGGAGCCTAACTTAGGCCAGCTCGGATACCTATTTATCTACTATTTGCACCTTGTTTTTATTATTCAATTATATTTTACTCTTATTAATTAGCTGCAGTATTCAACTGATCTAAGTTAGGCTTCATCGTTGATGTCTTTGGTAGCCTATATTTGAAATTTACTTTTATGCTCTTTATTATAGCATTAAATACTTGAAGTACTAGTATTTTAATTTTTTACTATTATTTAAGTTATCGTTACACATGCATCGACTTTTTTCTTGCACGATGGGTGCAAAAAAAATTGACCAGAACAAATAACAAAGATTCCCACTATGGAGGGTACCGTTAGTAAGGTCGATAACGAACCTGATCAGTACTTATATATCAACCATTGATCACAATACTATTTTAATATTATTGCGCCTATTCGGAGAATATGTAATTAACACGCATTATGTTGTGTGGCTCTTCCTATTGAAGCAAATATTTCCTTGCAGAATAGGATAACACTTTTCCGGCAGTAAAAAGTTTCAAAGTAAATATATGCATACAGCGATACGAAATCATGTCCACTTACCATTGTCCAAGTCCATGGAACATGTGACAATCGTGAACGAGCATGATGTCTCACGTATTTGCACGATTAGACATATCCTAATTCTTTGATTGACATAAATGTACTCTTATTATTGTTATTTTCTATTTTAAATTTCTATAATTTTTTCCATTTATTGTAGTATAGTTAAGAACACTTTATTTTAATTTAGTGCGTACTTTTATTTCTATTATTTTTATTTTAAATTTCTATTATTGTTTTGTTGTAACTGGTGTAGACTTTTTTAAATATGGTATGACTATTATTTATATTATTTTTAATTTTAAAGCTATTTATTTTTTGTTCTAGTTATATGAAAATTTTATTTTTAATATAATCCATTATAAGTCGGGCTAAACTTCTAATTTTTGGTAGTTCATATGAAATATGTCTTTTAACCTAATCCTTTATAATCCATCTGCACAAAAATCAACGGTGTAGTTATTTTTTCAATTAATGTGGAAATTTTTAGGATTTTAGGATTAATGTGGTGGTTATATTGAACCCTGTTTTAATTATATAATGAGCAGTGTGTCCCACACATTTGCGGGCCTTGATTTGTCTCAATGTTTAACCTGACATGAATATTATTTATTATAAATTTATGCAATTTTTGTTGTAGATGATATGAGATATATTTTATGGACTATTATTTATATTTTTAATCTCTATTATTCTATTTTACAATATGGATTCTCTTTTAATCTAAACGGTTATAATCCGATCCACTATAACTAATAGCGAAGATATATTTATTTTTTTGATTAATGTGAGAATTTTTTGAGTTATTATTTGTGGAAATATCTGATATTGTAGGATTAACATAGTGGTGTCGATTTATTTTGTTATATAAATATATAATAGATAGATATTTATTCAAAATATTTTTGGCGTTTACTTTATACCCACGATAAACAGATCATCAACCATCTAGAATTTCAATGAATCATAAAAAAAAAAGCACGTGATATTTCCCTACGGGAAGAATGGCCATTTTGCATGGAGTGAAATTTCGAAGGAAAACAAAAAGTCTGAAGCCCCCAAGCCGAGCCGATCCTGGCCTCCAAGGGAAGACTCGCCGGCCGGCTGGCGGCTCGGCTCGGCACGGGTGGCCCACACCGGGAGCAATAAGGCAGCCCTCCGCGACTCCGTAGGGGCAGAGGCATGCGACCAGCCTGCAACTGGCACCCAACGAACAGCTGCTGCGGCCACTTGCCGCGCCGGTGGGCCCCGTCGCCCGGAGGGGCCCTACGCCGCAGCGACACGTCGCGCCCCCGCTTTAAAGCCGCGGGCGGGGGTACGTGTGCGCGCGCCGCTGCATCGCGCGCCACGTTTGCCGCCCCGGCGCGTCGGTGGGCCCCGCGACAGCTCACCCGTCCCCCGAGGCCCAACTTGCGCGCTCTCGTCCCTCCGCGCGCGCCACTCCGCTCCCGGGCCCAGCGCGTTCGGTAATGCCTCGCTGACTGGCGGGTCCGTGAGGAGACTGGACCCACGCGTCGGTGGTCGGAGCGTCGGGTCTGGGCCTTTCTGTGGTGATGTAAGCCGGGGGGTGTGTCCTGTGGGCCGTAGTCTGTCGCGACGTCTGCGGTGCGAGGACACGTCAACCCGGGGTGGGGGCGACGGCGACGTACTGGCTCCGATAGACACGTGTCACGCGGCGGTGCGAGGGGGCAAACGGATGGCCGAGATGAAGCCCGGCTGACCCACGAGGTAGGGCCCGGGTGAACAAGTGGATGGCGGAATAGCGGATAGCAGTGTCGATCACCAGCTATGCCCTGTTCTGCATAAGCAAAGCTCCATGCATATGGACAATCTTTTTAATAAGTTAGTTATAATATTTGCTCTAAAATAAATATGAATTCATATAGGATGGGGTGTACTCACCTTGTACTTCCTTCGATCATAAATACTTGATGTTTCTGTCTTTGCACAGTCTTCAAAACACAACTTTTACCATTAATTATCATGTTAGTTTATTTATAAACTCATTTATTTTAATAGTATTAAAGCACTTTTTGTGTATACAATCTACTATTTTTGTGTATACAATCTAAATATTTAAAAGATATTCATACCTCAAGATTTAAAGATTTGACCGTTATGCATCTCAAACATCAAATATTTGTGACCAGGGGAGTAATTTGCTATAGATTGACTCTTAGTTAAGAGCCATTCTCTATCTCTCTCCTCTCCTTCTCTTCTCCACGTAAGCAAAAAGACAAGGGAGAGTCCTTATTGTTAGCTATTTGGGCACAATTGAAAATGCTCTTGAAGGCAAAGATCAAGGTGGGCAATTGAGGGCCAAGGTTGGATCACGCCTTTACTCACCCAATCAGGCTTTCTCCGTTGCTCACCCTATTGCGTCCTAGTGTCGATTATTACATCCAATTACCATGCACCATCGCACCGATGCCACCAACTTGCCCTAACTCCAACCGAAGAGTGGAGAACTCGACATCCAGCATGCTCATGAGTTAAGGAAAAGGTTGTCAACGACCAGCATGGAGGACAGCTTGACGTTGAGGGAGGTCGAGCATAAGAAAGTAGCTTGCATCAAGCGTGTTGTGTGCGAAAAAGGACAACATGGAGGAGTTGAGTGGGTAAGGATGGGAGGGGTCATGTGGGAAGGAGACAAGGAGGAGCCGGCTGCCAGCAAGGACATGAGGAAAATGAGGGCCTCTTGTCACCAGAAAGGCTAACGAGGGGTGGTTGGCTTTGATGAAAGAGCTTAGAAGGAATGGAGGATTCGTGTGAGGATGAGAAGTAGCAACCGATAGTTTCTATGGAGCCCTAGATGGTGGACAGGTTGGTGTGTTCATCCTGTTGCTAACCTTTCGAGCTTAGTGTCCTTCTACTGGTAAGCGGGCTTCGCTTAGGGCCCGCCCATCTTCCACGTGGTTGTTTTTGTACATGGGTTTCTTAGCCTGGAGGTTTTGTTTGGATTGGCTAGGACTCAAGAAAAGGTTACTTGAGGCGGCTTTGTTTTGCTCTGTCCGACTCTGTTCATGGGCAAGCAGTGTTGGAATGGTCGGACAACTCTTTAAGAGTGGTCTGTATATTTATGATCCTTATGATGGCATGGCATTAGATAAGAATCATAGATCTTGAGCCAATCCCCAACGGTTAGTTTAAGAATATTTTTCCTGTGTAGCTCGCTCTACGAAATTCAACCAATGGCTTGGAAATAATAAGCATGACGACAAGCAACCCAAAGTATATACTGACGAAATAAGAAGCACAAACAAGCCACCAATAACGTACACCTCGAGCTAAGGCCAGTGACTCGAACAAAAAATAAAAACAAAACCTAACAAAAAAAAAAAATGATCCAGTGAGTCAGTGACATTATTATTTGCTCCAGAGGATAAGCCGGCCACACGGAAAACCACACGTACGCCGTTCGCAGGAGATCCAGCAAATCCGAGGGGCGGGGAGCAGGATCTTGGGGATATGGATTTTGTACGATGTTCGCCACAGAATGGAGAGGGCAGGGAGAGAGAAGAAGAAAAAAATAATCGAGGGGTCGGCGCTGTCAGATTCAACACCCCCAATAATTAGCACCTGTTCTGCAACTCGTTCCCTTTCGGCTTCGCACATTTCAGCTGGTGTAGCGTAGTGTTTTACTGTGGCAAAATTTAAAAGTATTTAAAAAGAGGTTTAGATGTTGTAAAATGATAATTAAAAATAATTTTAGAATCTTTAATGTGACTACTAAAAACCTAAGAAAGATCATTACAAATTATTGCACCAAATGTGCTATATAAAAAAGATAAATTTTGCTATAGTGGAACGCTACGCTAAGCTGAAATGTACAAGGCCTTCCTCCGCCGCTCACCGTGGCGCGCCGCGGTTGGACGTCAGCTGAAGCCTACTAGTATGAGGCAGCTTGCCAGTACCCCGGCTTGGCTAATCACTCTATTTTTATCCTATCGGCCTACCACTGTTTGTCTCGACCTCTTCAACAATTTTCACCTCCATGATACTATTTACCGAGAAGTGAGCATTGCTCAACTGGTTGTTTCCTGCATGTGGGACACAACAAATCGGGGATTCGATCCCCTGCTTCTCATTGGAGGCGGAACAAAAAAGGGAAAATACGAGAGCGTGAGATGCGAAAATAGAAGAAGCAAGGAGCGATGCGGAAAAAACGACGCTAGGAGAAGCCGGAGCTAAACCCTTGTGATCATTTCACGAACTTTGTGTAACTCTTCCACTTCTAGTAAAAATTCTTGGGCAAGGGCGCTAGGAGAAGCCGGAGTTGCACGCGGGGGTGCTAGGAGAAGCCGAAGCTTACGCTGGGGGTGCATGCTCGTGCATTCGGCAACGAAAAACAATCACCAAGGAGGGTAGGTGGCCCTAGGTGGATGTAACTAGTAGATGTGTTTAGAAATTTGTACGTAGACATGGTTTCCGTTGTATATCTGTTGATGCAATGGAAAATTGGGTTAATTCTCTTTTTTAAAAATGAAATTATTTACCAAATTTCTTATTCGCTCCGAAAATTTTGTATTTATTTCTCCGGTTTTTCGATGAAAATATTGTAGACGGACAAATGATCGACAAAAAAGAAAGCATCTATATTACCGTTCACCTTACAACAACAACTCCTAAATTTTACTTGTTACAATGGTAGACTAGAACCCCAATATTGATCATCGTATTACTAGTGGTGATGTCATGTTGCCTATTCTAGCTATATTATCTGTTTTTGTTAGGGCAAACTTCAATAGTTTCAAAAATTAATTATTTTTTAAAAGACCGGCCCAGTTGGTTCAACTTGTTTTGAGATATTTTATTAGGTTTCAAGATTACCAAGAAAGAGGTTTGAAAAGCCTAAGAGCATCTCTAACAGGTTCTCTAAAGCGTTCTCTAAAACACTATCGCGGACAGTCTCAACCTCTATATCCATCTAGCAGGGTCTCTATCTCACTCTCGAGACTCCCTTCAGAGTCTTTATATTTAGAGACTCTGTAAAGAATCTTTATATATTTTCGGAAATAGGGACTCTGATGGAGATATTGGAAATATAGAAAACGAAAGTATTTTAGAGAAGGGATATAGATAACGAAATATAGAGATCCCGCTAGCAATGCCCTAAGCTAGCATTTTGCTTTTTGAAATAGCTCCGAGATACCTGTAGTATTTACATTCGATGGGACCACTTGCCTTAGAGGTAGCTATTGAATGAATTAGACGGCCTGATTCGTGGCTGCTTGGCCTAGTTAACTATACAAACCACACCTAATAGTCCAACAAGCCAGGGTCTTAGACTAAACACTGTTTGTACAGTGAACCAAACTGAATCGAGCCAACCTAGTTATAAATGAGCTGATCTACAGTGGCCTAAAAATATATAAAAAATTGGGAAAATAATTATATATATTTGATAAATATGTGTTAAAAAATAAATAAATAAATTACATCATAAGAAAATAGACATATAAACATTTATTTTTAAATTAAATGTGTGTGGTACAGTAGTGAAATGAAAGTGATCTACCCGCCACTATTATACGAGCCGAACCTGCAGACTGGCGGACTAACGTGCACAAAAAGGTGCTAGTGTGCAACTTGGTTCAACCGGCCTGTTGGCCACCTCTATTTTCCTATAAGTACCAATGTAATGTTTTGGTGTTTAGAGACAGCTTTAGCCTCTTAAATGCCTTGGGCCATAACTATGATTTAAAAACTCAAAAGAAAAGGTCTATATTACATCCTGAACTATGAACCTTCGTCTACATACCTTCTGAGCTACGAAACCAGGTATACTACCCCTCAAAACAAGGCTATCTGCACATTTTTCACGGTTTTGCGGGGTAAGATACATGGTTTCGTAGTTCAGGGGGTATATATGTAGACGAAGGGTCATAGTTCAGGGTGTATAGACTTTTTCCAAACTCAAAACAATTGAACAAGCAAATTTTGGTACCCATTGATTCGAGGTTTAGTTTATTTTTTATTTTGATTGAGCCAAAATTTTAAAAAAAATTATAATTATTTTTTGGAACTCTATGGGTTTTTCCTTCCTGGTCTTATAAATATTTTCTGCACATCTTTTTAAAGATTCTTAACTTTAACTAAACTATGAATCAAAGAGAGCCTTTATGACCACTCAAATAATGACCATCACCCGTAGCTGACATGTACTCATATATGCCACTCTGAATTATTATACACGGTGGCAAAAACTCCGCTTAACCTTGACAAGTTGATATCCTATGAAAGTTGAAGATGTAAAAAGATCCTTCATTGCCACATGAATTAACTCATCAACAACCCTAATTCTGTACTCACTCCGTTATAAAATAGTAGTCATTTTAGACTTGCTAAGTGAAAGTTTTAAAGCTTTGACTATAGAAAACTTTTAAACTACTTAGAGTGACAATATAAAATCATACGGATAAATTTATCTTGAAAGAACTTTTAAAACATTATAGTTTTTAAAATTTTTAAATAAATTTTTTAAAGTTTTATATTGTTAAAAGTTTTATTTTGAAAACCGTGTCAGTGTTCAAAACAACTACTATTTCATAACGAAGTCAGTACATGACTTACACGCGCCTACGTCGACCACTTGTACCTACTCCCTCCGTTCCTTTTTATTCGACGCTTTTGACTTTTGAACACGTACGTCTTTAACCATTCGTCTTATTCAAAAAATTTATGTAAATATCATTTATTTTATCGTGATTTGTTTTATCAACAAATGTATTTTAAACATGACTTTTTTTTACATGTTTGCACTAAAATTTTGAATAAGACGAATGATCAAAGTTATATGCAAAAGTCAAAAGCATCAAATAAAAAAACAGAGGAGTAGAAGGCTAGAATCCAAGATAGAACGCCCAGCTGCCACGGACTCTATGACAGTGGGCCCAGACAGTACTCCTCCAGTGACAGGAGGACAGTGACGTGCCTTTGCTCGCACCAGTGGCATCAGTCTGTGGCTGCACGACTGACTCCCACGCACGTACGTAACGTAGGCACTGCAGAATCGTTTTCACCGTCCACGTGGCATAGAACTTTTTTAAAATTTTAACTTTCTCCTGCCTTTTTATCCCTGTGCCGGGGCTCACTAGTCACTAGCCAGCCTGATTACGACGTGCAAGTTGGCGATTAACAAGTAAAGCATGCACTTGGTTGATCAATCTCTGAGCCAATGGGCAAGCAAGCCGCTGAGCCGCAAGCTACAGCGAGTTGCCAGGAGCATATGGGGCAAGTTGCTCCTCCTTATGGGCTTGTTCTTTTTAGCATATAGTTGCATTCACATATTACTGTATTAAATTTGAGAGCTCTCGAAAAGTAGTTTGAAGATTATGAAAAGAAAATTAAAAAAAAAATTAGAATCTTTGAAAGCACTACTAAAAAGCATAGAAAATCGTTATAAATTATCACAACACATATGCTATACAAAAATAACAAATTTCATGTATTAATACGCAACGGTACGTAAAAATAAAAAAAACCAGGCATATGAGGCGCAGGTGTCCAGCAAGTGTATTAGCCAGCCGATTGCGTGTTGGATCCAAATCCTTTTCGATAAAGAAAGGAGCAGCTATGGCTAAGCTAGGGCGTCGTATGTGTGAGTCACTGTCATTTGCCATGCGATTTTTGTTTAGGAATCGGATCGCCGTCGTGAGGGTTGTGTATACATCAGTCGTAGAAAGAGTACTGCAAGAATCGACGACTGAATTCTATTATATCATGAAGCATATTAAATTGTACATGTATTCAGCAGGTAGGTTTACGGCTTACCGTTGTTTGGAAAGGCTAAATGGTCTAGCTTTTTAGGCATGTTATTTTTACCGTTAAGCCTTTTTTTAAAGCTCAAACGGAACGGATCAAAATAAATGAATTTTGTGCAAACGTGAAAGTTGATAGATCAAATTGACACCTTTTTAAATTAAAACTTTATTCTAAAAGAAAACGAACAAATTAATTGCTAGATACAAATCGTTGAAAGGGCTATATTTATAGTCATTTCTACACAGCATGAAATATTTTAGAAATGACTTATAAAATAAGTTTCCTAAGGATAAGCGCTAAATTTATCCCATTTCATTCAAATTAGATAATTGTTTTGAGTTTGAAAAAAGTCTATATTACACCCTGAACTATGACCCTTCGTCTACATACCCCTCTGAGCTATGAAACCATAACTCAGCGTCTACATACCCCTCTGAGCTATGAAACCATAACTCAGGGGGTATGTAGGCGAAGGGTCATAATTCAGGATTCATAGCTCAGGGAGTCAGGGAGTATATAGACGAAGAGTCATAGTTTGGAAGTCATAGTATAGACTTTTTTCCTTTGAGCTTTTAAATCATAGTTATGGCCCAAGGCATTTAAGAGGCTACAGCTGTCTCTAAACACCAAAACATTACATTGGTACTTATAGGCAAATAGAGGTGGCCAACCGGCCAATTGAACCAAGTTGCACACTTGCACCTTTTTGTGCTGGTCTACACTGTGAACTGGACGCCCGGTTTGCTTCAACAAACTGAACTTGGGCCGAGACGTTAGTCTGCCAGTCTGCAGGTTCGGCTCGTATAATAGTGGCGGGTAGATCAGTTTCATTTCACTACGGTACCACACACATTTAATATAAAAATGAAGGAGGCGGCGGGGGCGGCGGGTGTGTGCGGAGCAAGAGGCATAGCAAGGGGGGCGCGACGCGCGAGTGAGAGTGAGGAAGAGCGATCCCATCGGGGTGGGCTCCCGACGGGATCCCGTCGTCTAGTCGCCCCCTTTTTTAAAGCTCAAACGGAACGGATCAAAAGAAATGAATCTTGTGCAAATGTGAAGTTGATAGATCAAATTGACACCTTTTCAAATCAAAACTTTATTCTAAAAGAAAATGAACAAATTAATTACTAGATACAAATCGTTGAAAGGGCTATATTTATATATAGTCATTTCTACAGCGTGAAAAAGCACCTCATCTATTGTAAAGGCTTTATGCCTCCGTCTAGCTCTTTCTGTTGAATTGGATGGACATCTTCTCAATTATCTCTCTCCTCTCTCTCCACACACATATAGCAATGTCCTCCGTAGTAACCGTAGAGTACAGGATTCTCATTCTAAGTAGGTGGAGCTATATCAAAAAGATCAACCTATATTAAAAAAATCAGGTATGCAGAATTCATAATGATATACTGTATAAAAAAAGTGTAGCGAATGAAATTAATCCTCATCTTTTTGGCATGAGGGGGGAGAAAAAAAACAGGTCCCTAAATCATAGCATAATATATAATGTAGCAAGATTGAGAGCTTAGATAGAGTATCTACGTCAGACACTTTATCCTTGAGTGGTGCTTGCTTTTTTTAAAAAAAAACTCCTTGATTTTCTATGTGCTCTAGATGGTTAATTATTAAAAAAAAAGAAGGAAGAAATGGTGATGATGTACATTATTTTCTAGCCTGTTAAGTTTCTATGAAAACTGGTGTTATTAGATCACAGCAAAGAGATTCATAAATCCTTCCTTAAGTTGATCAATTCGCAAAATTGGGTTAACAAGAGATCCTCGTCTCATCCCCTAACAATAGGGGCTGAGTTTTGATCCCCCACCCGCATATTTAGAGGCCGTCCTTTAAATTGGCCTTCATCTCATATCCAGATCGATAAGTCCATTATATTTAGTGGATTAAATGCTAGGAGATGTATGTGAGCAAAATTTAAAGATTATCCTATAAAGTCACGTACGAGGGACCCATATAAAATTAATCCATACATTTTACTTTGTGGCTAGGAAGTTTTAGGGAAACTCTTATCATAACTTTATATGGGCCCTCTGTTTAGAAGAAGTTAAATTAAAGAACCGATCGAAAAGTGTGAGTTGCATCCATATACATTCCACGAAAACGTACGTGCATCAGTGCATGCATGCCAAAAGTGCCCAAATTAAACAACTTGTTTTTCTGACGTCCATGCGTTAATTAAGGACGTTTCAATCAACGGTCGCGTCACATGTGGAATTAACAAAATGCTACATATCCACGTGGATCACCGACCTTCTGCAGCTGACATCGCATGCATGCACTTGCTGTGCTAAGTTAATTCCCGTCAGATCAAACTGTACGGAAAAAATCACTAGCAGAGAAATAACCTAATTTATCGGCACATCAGTACCGGTTGGATTGAAACTGGTACTAATAGTGCACCAGTACCGGTTCGTAGCAACAGTAGCAATTCTAGACTTTCAGTACCGGTTAGAGGCAAAAGTAAAGATACCTTTTGCAGGCGGGTACAGGCCAGCTGGCGCACGGACTCATCAGTACCGATGTGTAATACGAACTCGTACTGATATGGACTCATCTAATAAAGGCTCGTTCCAGCAAACTTTAAAAGGAATGCATATCCTACTCTAATCAATACGCGTGGGTGGATGGGTTGGTTAGAAGGGTAAGTGGAGAGCCATATTTTTAGATATTTCAGTGGCCTTTAGTCCCGAGCTTAATGTCCTGGTTTTCCAAATGCCATTTGCGTAGTAGTGAATACAAATAGTTGAGGCCACGACTGTTAACCGTCAGGAAAATATAGATTTATATTCCTTTGCGTGTGTTATAGCATGAAATTAATCGTCGTCAAGTTTTTGGACCTGGGCACGCGCGGTCATGCATATGCAGATATACATGACTGCTGGCCGGCTAATCATATACTCTCTCCGGTCACAAAAAGAAATCGCCATTGACTTTTGAACATGTCTTTGACTTTTTTTCTGACTGGAGGTAGTAGTATTCAACAAAATTAATTTGTCTGCATGCCTTGAAAAAAATACAGAAATTAATAGGAGTCATGACTCATTGCCAAGTATCACATTTAATTGAGTTGAATGGTTTCGTATATTTACCTGTGTACTAGATCAACTGATCGTTAATAATTTGCTTGGTCCTGATGAAATTATCAAATGCAAGGGTTATTGGAAAATTAGTATATATGCTACCATTAAATAAACAACTAGAGACATATATCTTAATTAGTAAAAAAAGGATGAACCTAAATCATTAAAAAAAACTTGTAGAAACTGCTAACAGTTCTCGGCCAGCACTACCGCTATCATAATATCATCCAATGGTATTAAAATCATTCGAACCTTGCAAGCTTGCCCTGCCGTGAACAAATTTTAAGTTGTGAGACATTAATGGGGTTCAGATCTACCCGATCGAGGAATATCGAACCCACGAATGGCTAGCATGCACGCACGGCCGGCCACCGCCCGAGCTATGTTCGCTACTCAACACAAATCTAATTTAGAGTATGGTATCTGCATCGCTTTGGATTTACATCAGAAAACAAAGGGTATACTATTTAAAAACCTCGCCGGAAACCTTAGCCGATGATAGAAACCTTTAAACCCTAGAGTTTTCGTTGTCATTGCCGAAAACTTCAATGACAACAGAAACCAAGGGATTTTGATATTTTCGACGAGGATTATGTCGCCATTGAAGGAAACCCTAGGGTTTCGAGGTTCCCGGTGAGCCTTTCGTCCATCTCTGATGAACCCTCGTTCATTTTTGGCTCAAAACATGGTGGAGCTGGCTAGTTGTAAGGAAGCTGAGCTAGATAGAAGAAGGAGCGCTATGTGAAATTAAAAGTTTCATAGGAACCTTTTAATAAAAAAAAAGGAATGTAAGGACTTGCTCTTGCAAGTGCAAAACGTTGCACTTGGTATGCTTTGTCATCTAAGCCACTAGTGTAAATCTTGCGCCTGGACCCTAGGCAGTTAGGCTGTACTACGTTCACAGTTCCAACTAGAGCAGCAGGCTAAGATTTCTCAGCCAACTCTCAAAAAATAGCTCAATGAGGAGGTACTGTCATACCATCATGTCCAAATTAAATCCTTCCTACATATTTTCAGTATAGAATTACTTTTAACAATATTTCTTTGTCACATATATATTGGACCGAGAATGCTTTACTTTCAGTTGTCTAGATCCGAGAAGAAAGTAATATTTGGCAACGCGGACGTGTAAAAGCGCAGAAAGGTCCAAGAGCGCACACTCCTCGACCAGCCCAACTTGTTGCCAAAACAATGAAGAAAAAACAAATCTTTTCAGCTTTTCATCTTCTTCTCCTCCTCCTTCATCTCTCTTCTCATTGCGTATCCAGGATCGATCTCGAGACTAGAGAAAGAGATAGTTTATGTTATCCACCAACCGCTAGCTAGCCATTCAATGCGCCAAATTGGCCGGTCTCGATCTGTCGCCACCGGCGTGCTGCATGCATGCACCTGGAGGGAATATCATGGCTGCAACTTGGCCCCGGCAGGAAGACGTGTCCGCGCATTGTAGGTTGCGGAGACCACGCGCGCGATCGATCCAGCGAGTGGCTAGCTAGATCGATCGCGAGCTAGCGAGCTCTCGAAACTTGCCTCTTTGATATCTTGTTTTAGTTTAGTTTTTATTGGGATTGTAACTTTTGTTATTTTTATACACATCATTCACTTTATTTTTTAGAAATAATTTTTTTATAACTTTGTAGGATTTTTCTCAAAGATCTTAAAAATATTTTTTTAATAATTTATTTAGCCTTTTCATACCACTTTCAAAGGTGGTCAAAATTTCCCAACAAAAACTAAACTAAAACTAAACAAGCTATCAAAGAGGTTGGTATACTAGCAGCTACTCTACACAGGTCAGATGCATATTCATTCACTTCACTGGGGAAAAATACCCGAAATAATCTATATTTAATTTGTAATTTATAAAATAAACTACAGTTTATTTAAATACCCATTTTAGCACCTGGTCCCGCCACTCCACCTGGCGGCCGCCGCTCCGCACGACGGAAGCAGAGCTCCCGCCACACGGCACGGCGGGAGCTCTGCTCCCGCCACTCGGCTCGGCGGGAATAAGCGAGAGACCGACACGTGGCTCAGGCGACGCAGGTGGCTGGAAGACGTGGCGGCCGCAGCGAGCTCCCGCCACTGGGTACGGCGGGAGCAGGCTGGCCCTTTGCAATTCAATAAAAATAAAGTACGCCGATCGAGTTCGTTGCTAGTAGCTAGCAGGCTAGGTAGCTCAGCCCCCTGCCATGCACATCCAATCCAATAAAATAGCACTAGCTCAGTCCCTGCCATGCACATGCAATCCAATAAAAATAAAGTACGTGCATATAGCAATCCAAGCTAGTTCATGCATCTAGCAATGTAGTACGTGCTTGATACTGACACCGACTGTGGCTGTGTGCAGGTGACAGGCTGCTCCCGCCATTCGGCATGGCGGGAGCTCGGAGCCGCTGCCATATGTCCTGCCGTCTACGTCTCCCGTGCCACGTGTCGTTGTCACAGAGCTGCCGCCATGCGGTATGGCGGGAGCAGAGTTCCCGCCACGCGGTGTGGCGGCCGCCATCTGGAATGGCGGGACCAGCTGCCAGACCGGGTATTCTTATAAACTGTGGATTATTTTAT
>SPJY01006136.1:727273-878495 GCA_005191435.1 Raddia distichophylla
GTCCTCAGACTCTCCCTCATCGCCTCCATCAGCTGTCTACTCTCCTCCTTCTCCCGCTCCCTGTCCTCCCGCTCCCGCTGCCTCTCCCTCTCAATGTGGGACTCGAAGGCACGTCGGCTCTCCGTTTGAGAGTGGGCAGCCCTCACCTGAGGCATGTAATCCTCCGACCTGTAACAAAGCGATGTTAGTGGTTACAAAATATGATCTAAGCTAAAACGTACATAAATTAGACAGTATCATACCTCAGGTGGTCCCCTCCGATCGCTAGCCTCCCATGAGCCTTCCCGCCCATAGCCTCATGTATCACCAGAGGGTCAAGGGGCTCCTCTTCTGGGTCCTTCTCTTGGCCATGCTTTTCAGCGAAAGCCTCTCTGTAGCGTGCCTACATTGAAGTGAAGATAATCGAGTTAGAATGTACGATTGTGTACGAACTAATTGATAAATTATTACGTACCTCTCGCTGGGCAGCTACAGGGTCCACAGGACCGAAGGAGCTATCCTTTTTCTGGGAGGTGTGGCCCCTCCGGAACACCGACAGCCAAGACGGAAGTTGGCCAGTCGTGGCGCCCTGCATCGTACAAGTGGAGTGTCGATATATTCCTTATTAGAAGAAAACAAGATCGAAATAGTGAAGGAATAGCATTACCATCCTTTTCCTTAGCTGAGCGAACGACGACTTCCCGGTCGTCGTTTTGCTCGTCATCGCTGCTAGGTTCTTCTTGGCCTTCAAGGACTTTTCCTTGAACGCCTCGCTGGCCCAGTGCTGCGACAAGGCCTCCCAGGCATCCGGGGCGTTCGACACCCAGTCCGGTCGAACCTGCGCGTACTCTTGAGCCTCGAGGTACAGCCTGCGCGCATCGGCCTGGGTGATCTTCTCTCCATTTACAATCCTGACAAGAGAAGACAAAGTAAATTATTCGTATTGGAACCACATGTTATTACCTGTCGCCATCCGGCTCGATCACGATCCGCCCGTGAGGATATCTCGCCGCCTTGGGCAACTTGTTGTGCCCCTCTTACTGCCCTGGGAGCTCCCATTCTGGCTAGAGCCCCACCGGCCCCAGACTCCTATGTCAGTGCGAGCTCCTCCTGGTCTGGCGTGCCCTCCTGGCCAGACTCAGGAGTGCCCTCCTGGAGCTCCTGGTCGTGGTCGTCATCCTCGTCCTGCGAGGCACTCCTCATGAACTGTCGGCGTGGCAGCATTTATAAGTTCCGTGCACTTTTACGCTAGTTCTAGGTCCACGCGACAGAATACGGAGATCGTTGTGTATGCTCGCATGCGTCGTGCACTGTTTAATAGAAAAAAAGAAATTTAACAAACTATGTCCACAAAATCTTCAAATGTTAACAGGGTTACGAAATCATATATACTTACATGTTTCCAAAACCAAACTAGAAAATTAGGACGTCCAGGTCCCGCCCCCTCCTTCATCAACTTTTTCCAGGTGGGAGGCGGCCCAGGGTGGCGGCGGGGACGCGGCGTGGAGGCGGACCGGCGCGGCGGCGTGGATGCGGCCTGGCGAGGACGCGGGGAAGCGGAGCGGCGGCGGGGAGGCGGCGGGATCTAGCGAGGCGAGGCTGGGGACTTAGCGATTTTGCTATGTCCCCGAGGCCACCGTCACTGTATAACAAGGGCAGTTTTGAGGGCCAGAATAATGCGGTCGACACAACCCTGTACGGGTTTACAATATCGACGACCGTATTATGGCCGTCGAAAAAGTGCTCGTAACGGCCGCCTCAGTATCGACGGCTGGAAATAAGCCGTCGATATAACGAAGCTGTGTCGACGGTTCGGGAACGGCCGTCAAGACTAATCTGGTCGGTGAGCGCTCTGTATCGACGGCATTCGTGCTAGCAGTCGACACTGTCGTCGATGAAGATAGTATTGACAGCAATATATAAAACCGTCGAGAATACTTCCCCCGAGGGTATCCGTTGACTGCCGTCGAGTACTGTCTTTAGTATCGACGGCATAATTCAGAGCCGTCGATACTAATGCTTGTCTCGAGGGCTCCCCCCTTAAAGGGCATCACTAGTCAAACCTCTCTGTTTAAATTTTAAAAATTTGAAAAACCAAATTCAAATGTTCAAACTGTTCCATGTTGCTTTATACTGGGAATTACACAACTGGAAAAAAATCAAATAATTTTGAACTTCCTATGAGGTCACGCCTTTGAAACCTGGAGCTTTCCGGAGAAGTTCACCTGGAGTTTCATATTTCATGTGATCAAAGCAACATCAAACATTTCATTTGAATTTAAATTATGTTAATTTATAAATTTAAATTTATGTTTTCCTATTATTCAATAATCGATACCTGCACGCCCGCACCCAACTATTTTTTGAATTTTTTACTACTAAAATGGAAATTCTAAAATTTAAACAATATTTAGTACATTAATTAAAAAGCTATATATGTTCAATATTCCTCAATTCAAACATTACAAAAAATACCTACATAAAAAAATTAACAAAATGCAACATCTCTAATTTTTATTTCAAAATCACAGCAATTTTCAACAAAGATTACAAATACAAATTAAACAAAAGGGGATAAAAAAAGTTTTATAAAATAAATTGTCTCGACGGCTGCATGAAGACCGTCGATACTGTGTTACTGTGTCGACGGCTTAACGTTAAACCGTCGAAGCCGTTAGACGCCGTCAAGCCACGCAACCTTTCCGTGTGCATTGCCCAAACAAACTCGACGGCTTTTTTTGGGCCGTCGATACTAGTCCACTGGTTTGAGTTGTATCGACGGCTTGATTATGGCCGTCGAGAGTAAGTCACTTGTATCGACTGCTAAATTTTGGCCATCAAATCAGTACTTGGCAGTCGAATCTATTTTCGTTTCCTGTAGTGTGATGGATGGGGTAGAGAAATGGAGTTTGGGATGTGTACAGTAGTGCGACGGATTTGGTGGCTTGAGGTAGCAAGTAATTAGCCTGGTTGCCTGCAGAGGGGGAATGATTCGTATCAATTTAGGTTTGATATGAATTACCTAGGTGGTCTTGAAGCACGATCATGGGAAATTAATTTTTGCCAATAAAAAATAGCAAACACACACAAATCTAATTATTTTTTCTGAGAGGGGACAGCGGCACACGTACACACCTGTACTACATTCACACCGCGCACATACAGATAAGAGTGTGCGCGTGAACACAAGCTAAGACCCTGTTCTTTTGAGCTGATCTGACCGGATGAACGGCTGAAATGACTGAACTCCGAGAGCTTCTCGATATAGTCTTGAGATTCGAATACATTTCGTTTGACTTGCTTTTTAAAGCGATAGAACCCACCTTCAAAACAGCGAAAAATGGACTAAAAAACTCAAAACATATGTGTTTTTAAAATGTAGATAAGTCGTTAAGCTGTTAAGACGTTAAGCTGAAAAGAATTGGGCCTAAGTCACGCTAGCTAGAAGATGAAATGCACATATATATACGTGTGCGCGTGAATGGGATGCGAAACATTGGGGTTCAGATCTACCCGATCGAGGAATATCGAACCCACGAATGGCTAGCATGCACGCACGGCCGGCCACCGCCCGAGCTATGTTCGCTACTCAACACAAATCTAATTTAGAGTATGGTATCTGCATCGCTTTGGATTTACATCAGAAAACAAAGGGTATGCTATTTAGAAACCTCGCCGGAAACCTTAGCCAATGATAGAAACCTCTAAACCCTAGGGGAAACCACGGGATTTTGAGATTTTCGATGAGGATTCTGTCGCCATTGAAGGAAACCCTAGGATTTCGAGATTTCTGGCGAGCCTTCCTTAATTCCATCTCAGATGAACTCTCGTTCATTTTTGGCTCAAAACATGGTGGAGCTGGCTAGTTGTCAGGAAGTTGAGCTAGATAGAAGAAGGAGCGCTACGTGAAATTAAAAGTTTCATAGGAACCTTTTAATAAAAAAAAAGGAATGTAAGGACTTGCTCTTGCAAGTGCAAAACGTTGCACTTGGTATGCTTTGTCATCTAAGCCACTAGTGTAAATCTTGCGCCTGGACCCTAGGCAGTTAGGCTGTACTACGTTCACAGTTCCAACTAGAGCAGCAGGCTAAGATTTCTCAGCCAACTCTCAAAAAATAGCTCAATGAGGAGGTACTGTCATACCATCATGTCCAAATTAAATCCTTCCTACATATTTTCAGTATAGAATTACTTTTAACAATATTTCTTTGTCACATATATATTGGACCGAGAATGCTTTACTTTCAGTTGTCTAGATCCGAGAAGAAAGTAATATTTGGCAACGCGGACGTGTAAAAGCGCAGAAAGGTCCAAGAGCGCACACTCCTCGACCAGCCCAACTTGTTGCCAAAACAATGAAGAAAAAACAAATCTTTTCAGCTTTTCATCTTCTTCTCCTCCTCCTTCATCTCTCTTCTCATTGCGTATCCAGGATCGATCTCGAGACTAGAGAAAGAGATAGTTTATGTTATCCACCAACCGCTAGCTAGCCATTCAATGCGCCAAATTGGCCGGTCTCGATCTGTCGCCACCGGCGTGCTGCATGCATGCACCTGGAGGGAATATCATGGCTGCAACTTGGCCCCGGCAGGAAGACGTGTCCGCGCATTGTAGGTTGCGGAGACCACGCGCGCGATCGATCCAGCAAGTGGCTAGCTAGATCGATCGCGAGCCAGCGAGCTCTCGAAACTTGTTTGGTACTAGCAGCTACATACTCTACACAGGTCATCAGATGCAGATTCATTCACTTCACTGACTTTCTGCTAGCTAGCTTGGCTGCTACGTAGAGAGCTGCTGCCTACGATATGTGTAAGGTCCACAAGTTTCGATTCATACATCTAGGTCGGCGCATGCAGCTATAGTGGAGTCATATCCAGTACTCTGCTTAGCCATATCCCCAGCATTTAATACCATGTATATTTCCTGAATTTTTTCACCTTCCATCTCAAACTGTTGTAAGAGCAACTCCAGCAACTCCTCTATATTTCTCCTCTAAAACACTATTAGCGTCCCCTCTATCCATCTCTCTAAAATTCCTTCATAAATTACACTACCCTCTAAAAGATTCTTTCCCTCCAGCAACCTCTCTATATCTGCTACAGTATTATCCAGGAGCTCCTGGAGTTGCTCTTAACCTTATTAACAGATGTATGTAATGCAAGACATAGATAAACAATCTCACAATTATACAAAAGATAGAGAACACAAGACACATTGTGATTATTATTCTAGATTGATAACACACCGAGTTTCCATCTCTACTACACGATTAGATTGCTTAAGTTTTTAGACTCAAGTCCAATACGGGGACCTATTAGGGGGGTGTTGGCCGGCCATGGCATGACTTCTAGTTGTGCACGCAATGGGTCGGCCGAATGGGCCCACAAGTTGGTTCCGCAACACAAAGAACATCCCTTTATGCAATTCTATAACAACTTAACCATTCAACAATGACGAGTACATATCCGGTACAATCAGGCTTCCGGTACAATCACCGTGCACCCGAACTAACAGAAGTCATGAAAAAATCCAAAAAAAATTGTAGATGTACTCCATTGTTCAGTCTACCTATGTATGAAATTTCAAGACCAAATTCATTTTATATTAAGAGTTATAAAAAAGAGAAAATTCTAACAAATTTAAAGGGTTTAAAATTGATAGAATTTTATCTTTTTTGTAAATCTTATTATAGGATGAATTTGACCTTGAAATTTCATACATAGGTAGAATAAGTTCAAGAGTACATATATAATTTTTTTTTGAAATTTTTCATGACTTTTGTTAGTTCGGGTGCACGGTGATTGCACCAGAAGCCTGATTGCACCGGATATGTACTCCAACAATGACAAAAGATATTAAGCTATACACGTAATGGCACATGGCCTTGTTTGATTTGGTATAAAATCTAAGGTAACTTATAATATTTTCGCCTCTTGGATGCGATCGGAGCTAATCTTAGAGACTGTTTGGTTGCTATATAACTTTGCCACAAGTTGCCACAAGTCTTTTGTAACAGGTTCTTTAGCTTTTTCTTTTCTCAGTGGTATTAGTCACTGACTAATTTTGTACTGTTTTTTCCTCTTAATTTTAAATAGGTGATGGTTCTCATACTCTTTTCTTAAAAAATATAATCTGAAAACTTGAGAGTTCATGGAAAGAAGCTCTAAAATGCAAAAAAAATAAGAATATCAAAACATATTTTAAAAATCTTTTAGAAGAACCGCTAAATATCTCTAAGAAACTATCATAAAGTGTCACGACGTACGTATTGCTTGTAAAAGTAACAAATTTGTAGCGATATTTTTTAATTTTAATGTGTGTGTGTGTGTGTGTGTGTGTGTGTGTGTGTGTGTGTGTGTGTGTGTGTGTGTGTGTGTGTGTGTGTGTGTGTGTGTGTGTGTGTGTGTGTGTGTGTGTGTGTGTGTGTGTGTGTGTGTGTGTGTGTGTGTGTGTGTGTGTGTGTGTGTGTGTGTGTGTGTGTGTGTGTGTGTGTGTGTGTGTGTGTGTGTGTGTGTGTGTGTGTGTGTGTGTGTGTGTGTGTGTGTGTGTGTGTGTGTGTGTGTGTGTGTGTGTGTGTGTGTGTGTGTGTGTGTGTGTGTGTGTGTGTGTGTGTGTGTGTGTGTGTGTGTGTGTGTGTGTGTGTGTGTGTGTGTGTGTGTGTGTGTGTGTGTGTGTGTGTGTGTGTGTGTGTGTGTGTGTGTGTGTGTGTGTGTGTGTGTGTGTGTGTGTGTGTGTGTGTGTGTGTGTGTGTGTGTGTGTGTGTGTGTGTGTGTGTGTGTGTGTGTGTGTGTGTGTGTGTGTGTGTGTGTGTGTGTGTGTGTGTGTGTGTGTGTGTGTGTGTGTGTGTGTGTGTGTGTGTGTGTGTGTGTGTGTGTGTGTGTGTGTGTGTGTGTGTGTGTGTGTGTGTGTGTGTGTGTGTGTGTGTGTGTGTGTGTGTGTGTGTGTGTGTGTGTGTGTGTGTGTGTGTGTGTGTGTGTGTGTGTGTGTGTGTGTGTGTGTGTGTGTGTGTGTGTGTGTGTGTGTGTGTGTGTGTGTGTGTGTGTGTGTGTGTGTGTGTGTGTGTGTGTGTGTGTGTGTGTGTGTGTGTGTGTGTGTGTGTGTGTGTGTGTGTGTGTGTGTGTGTGTGTGTGTGTGTGTGTGTGTGTGTGTGTGTGTGTGTGTGTGTGTGTGTGTGTGTGTGTGTGTGTGTGTGTGTGTGTGTGTGTGTGTGTGTGTGTGTGTGTGTGTGTGTGTGTGTGTGTGTGTGTGTGTGTGTGTGTGTGTGTGTGTGTGTGTGTGTGTGTGTGTGTGTGTGTGTGTGTGTGTGTGTGTGTGTGTGTGTGTGTGTGTGTGTGTGTGTGTGTGTGTGTGTGTGTGTGTGTGTGTGTGTGTGTGTGTGTGTGTGTGTGTGTGTATATATATATATATGTGTGTGTGTGCGCGCGCGCGCGCGCGCGCGCGCACGCATCGCACCGCGGATGGACAGAAGTCGCAGATATCCAAATGAAATGGACCGAGCGTATGTTGCACGAGGGGCAAGGCAACTAGGCGATCGAGCAAGTGCATGCGTGCGTGCGTGCATGGCGCGGCGGTGCGTGCCGGCAGGGAGAATCCAGGGAAATATCTATCGAGATCGACCCCGGCAGCCACGAATGGAACGACGACGTAGCCATGGGACTGCAGGAAGCATGTGTCGCCCGCGGGGGACGAAGCGTATCCATCGTGGTGGATCGACGGGTGGTGCTGTGCGGTACAAGTTGCAAGGTGCAGCAATGGCAATGGGGATCAATTACATATGTCATGTGTTGGTGACTGTGTAACTTGCACGGCAGCAACTCTGCTGCTCACTCGAAAATGGGGGAGAGAAAAAAAAACCCCCCGTTGCTCGGCTCTAGCCAGGGATGAGCACATGCGGGCATGTCTAATGGTGTTCCTAGAAGCAGTTTGTTTGAGATTTTCAAAGAGGATATATATATTGAGTTATAAGAGAGAGAAATATAGAGAGAAGTCGAGTAATGATTAAAAATAATGAATAATGATAGCATAGACCACAAATATTAATTTGGTCCCTAAACTTTTGCGCTTCAGCCAAATCGACCTATGTGGTATGAAGAAATGTGAGATTACTCCCTCACCTTTCCAAACAATGCTAATGTGATCCTTTGACCAATCAACACGTCTGAGCAGTTTTCAACGACATGGCGTTAAATTTGGCAAGTTTGGTCATGCGGACCTCCATGTGGCACATGACATGGCGGCTAGATGTGAGAATTAAACCCAATTTTTATTTAATCCCTAGCTGTCTAGGATCCATATGCCCTGATCAAACGTCGGGCCGGGTCGGGCCTGGAAAAGCGCGCCTTGTCTCAAGGGACCAGGCCCGAGCTCGGTCCGGCCACGGCTTAGATCGCAAAAATCCCGAGCCCGGCCCGGCCCGACGGCCAGGCTCCGGATTGAGGCCCAAGCCCGCCCTGATGCACCGGTCGGGGCCGAGCTTCCCATGATCAGGTCTATGCCATACTAATAACCCAAGTGTTACATGTAGTTTTTACATTAAAAATTCATAAAATTCAAACAAATTGTATATTTGAGTTCTTATTAGTTTCACAACATTATACCGATTTTAAAACTCTTTATAGCATTACATGGTGGGATTAAAATTGGACGATTCATAAACATTTGCGTAACGTTCATAAATTATGTGAAAAAATTATACGTGATTAGGTAATCACAAAGGCCTTTTTTGTTTGTGGCTCTGGTTTGGTTTGCAAAATTTACCATTTTTGTACAGACCGTAACACTTTGTAATATTTTTTGAGACTTTGTGGGGGTTTTTTTTTCTCAAAGAACACAAAAATATTTGTAAATGATTTTTTAGCTTTTTAAAGTTTTTTAATGGTTCTCAACTTTTTCAACTACAATCGAAACCAAACCACAATTGCGAATCAAAGAGGGCCAAAAACTCTAATGCATAGTTTAGTTTATATTTTATGAAAAATATAGCCCTCTGATCAGACTAGCTTTGAGAGGTTGAAGCGGTCGTTGATTTTAGTCAAATGACCATTGTGTTTGATTTCAACATTTCAAGGACCATCATACTTTTAAGGAACCAATACTATACCTTTCTCCTATTTTTTGTTAGAAAGAGCGGTCTTTAGAAATCCCGTGTCTAAATTCAACGGTTCACGCTCAGTTTTACATGGGACCCATTAAGGTTTCCTTGAATAGTTACACGTTGATACATTTGCTATGATTTTGAGGCAATAGGAAAAGAAAATAAAGGTCGCAGTCTCTAAGGGGAGAGTGGCGGTAGGACAAATGACTAAAGGGATTCAACCATTCTAGTTGACTCCTCCATCATTGACATCTTCTCCGACGTCAATGATGGTGAGGACTTGCTGGAGGTCTCCAAGTTTTTGTTTTAGATTGTCTTTGCCTAGCCTAGGTCTAAGTGCAGGTTCTATAGTTAGCATCATCGGTTTCTAACATCGCCCACGCCTGGTCTTTGCATAAGCCAATAGGAGACATCTTCGTATCGTTAGCAACAAGGATGAGGAGGAAGAAGAGAGGATCTGACCTCGTTGTTGGAGGGTAGTCCGCGGTGGTGAAGTTGAAGAAAGGAGTAAGATTTGGGATGTGTTCTACTGATTTTTAATGATGTCGAGTTCGACAATGACGATGGTGGTGCTTGTTGGTGGGTGCTCTACTTTGTCTTCCTCTATGGCGACTGTGATGTGTTAGTGAGCTTTTAAGTCTATTGTTGATGTTGAAATTTTTTCCATCTCCCTATAAGGACGAGGCCGAAGGAGATGGGATTACAGGGCGGCACTGGTATTTGCAGTCCTTGGCTTCAAAGATGGTGGTGATTGAAGTGGACTTAGATGTAGAATGCTTTACGGTTATGTCCTTTAATGACATGTTGATGGTGTAAGGATCAAATAAGCCTAGAAAGGACGAATATGCAATTTTAAACCTTTTAGGTTATGTGAAGAAATTTGTCAAGGTTAAATAAATCTAACAAGACACACTAATTGCTACTACATCTAATAAGCACAAACCTATCACCCCAAGAAAAAAGTGAATGCGAAAAATAGATGCAAAATTTAAACGCACAAAATGTAAAAGAGGCAAGAGAGAAATTTTTTTTTCGTGGTTTGGAGCCAAGCTCCTACTCCATGTTAAGGCAAATCCTTGTGCAGAAGGACTGATTTCCTATCGAGCCTACCACTTGATCTCCACTGATTGAAATCCTCCACCACTCTAGCAATGAGGACTCCAAAGTGCAATTTGAGAGCTCCCACAATCGCCTTGGCAAGCTCCCAAAACCATACCTTTAAGCCGTCCAAGAGAATGAATCACCAAGGGTAACACACTTGATGAAGAAAATCTCGCTGGATCAAGTTGACCATGAAGCATACTCAGACTTGGGTTTACTCTAGCTCTTAAGAGAATAGCTCATGAGCACTCTAGCAAGCTCCCTATGGTCTACTCAAGAAATGAGCAAAATGAAGTATCAAACCCTAACTAATAAAAGAGGAAACGAGGAACCCTAAGGCATTTAAATAGCGCTGGATATAGAGTACTAGTCGTTTATAGGTCACAGGCAAATTGGGGACTATCCCAAGAAACAACATGGACCATCATCAAAAAGAAATCTTAAAGTGAAACTCCTAAAAACTAAACAAAGATAGCAAGGACACAGTTGAACCGGACAACCCGAATGGCCAGATTGGACCGTCTAGACTGTTCGGTCAACACAACAACAAGCCGCACTGTAACGTAGATAGGACAGAGGGACTTACCTAAGCTGATATGTTCAGGGTAACCAGACCAATTGAACGAGACAATAAGACCAACTGAAACACACCCCCTGGCACAACCTAGCAATGCGCACAAGACAGAGACATTGATGTCTTAGCTGGACCATCCATACTGTCCGACTAAACCAAACACCGGACCATCCATTTCGCCCAACCAAACTGTCCGACTAAGCCAAACACCTCTCGGTCACCCGCTTACAATGCTCTAAAACCTAAGACACGGACGAACACCATTGGCCAACGACTATCCGATGGATTCTAACTCTTCACTGGACAAAGTGATCCAAGGGAAACAAATGCATCAACTAGACTCACGATCCACCCTATAAGCCATCTTTCATCTTCATGCTTGATGCCAATAAAATAAATTCATTAGGTTTCAAGAAATCCATGATTTCTCCGAGAATCATCGTCATCAACACTAAAATTTTTTTAGTATTGAGCAGTAAGTTAGTGTTGTTCTAAGGAAGTGGTAACTGTTCTAGTACAAAAAGAAGGGAGATTTGTGTAATGTAAGAGCTACTTGAAACCTACCACACCTCGAAACAAAAAGTTTTTTTTTACATAGAGGCTCTTCTTCCTTAATATCTTAAGTGAAGGTCCGACCCTGGCTTCCATGGTAGACAAATCTTAAGAACATCGTTGCTTTTTTCAGTTTAAAAAAAAGGGAGGGTAATAAAGAAAAAACTAGATTCATCAAATAGTCTGTATGTCATCACCTCGCAAAGTGAAAGAAAAAATGAGAAAAACTCATAGATATATTAAGAAGATCTATATGCTATCATTGTCTATGACATGTGGGCCTAGGACACAACCGATGACATACACAGGATTAGAGCGATATGCAATGGCAACTGAGCTTAGTGGACTGTACAAGTAAAATGCAAGTTTAGAGATCCAAATGCGTAATGATGTAATATTGAGGACCACCGTGTAATTTTCTCAACAAGATTTTCGTAAAAAACACGTCACCTGCAAAACTGCCCCAAAGCAAAATTTTCTCGAACGACTGACAGTTTCTTCTATATGCATTTGGACATTTTTCTTCTATATGCATTGTGACACGATGATAAAAAAAAAAATTAGTACATTGGAACCGGCCACCTTCAAAGAACAAAGATCGCCTGACATGAGAGAACATAGCTCAATAAACACCGATCCAACAGCGTGCAATCACCAAAAATGAACAGTAGCACAAGATCCAGATCCGTGCAAGCACCATATATGAACAATCGCACAAGGTATTAGCAGATAATTTCCACACGTCCAAACAACACACAAGCAAAAGACCCACAAGTACGATGCATATATATGGCAAATATCCGCATGACATGCAGGTAGGCCCCAACACCCAAAACACAACCAGCCCCATTGCGAGCTGGTGTCAACCAAATAGGGCTTAGAAATAGCATCCAGCTAAAAGTCAAAAGGCCGATACTGAACTCTGTCACAGCCTAATATGGTTCACGAGGCTCCTAAAGGATTACCGGACCCAAAATAACATCAACGGCCAGCAGGAGAACTGGCTTCCGACTAATTTCCTACACCTCCTGGATTGCACAACGAAAACCTCTATCCAGCAGCTGCACTTTGCCTGGGGCCATTGAAGCGAGCAGGCCTTCCATTCCCACCCTGAAAGTGGCGAGGCTCATGATAGCCTTTCCCATTCTGATAATAATTGTTCTCATTCTGCCGGTACCCATTTGCATTCTGCCGGTATCTGTTCTCATTCTGCCGGTAGCCATTCTCGTTCTGCCGATATCCATTATCGTTCTGCCGGTTGTCGTTATGCTGATATCCCCTCTCGCTCTGCCGGTATCCATTCTCGCTCTGCCAGTATCCATTCTCATTTTGCCTATAAATATTCCCATTCTGATGGTAATTATTTCCCAGTGGTCCTCGACTGCGCCCTGAATACTCATTCAGGTTTCTGAATTCATTCCTCATGTTATCTCCATCACGGTAGTTGCCATTGTTCATGGAGCCTGCTCCCCGTCCCCTGAAGTTGTCGCCTTCACGGTAGTTACCATTGTTCACAGGGCCTGATCCCCGTCCCCTGAAGTTGTCACCGTCACGGTAGTTACCATTGTTCACATAGCCTGCTGCCTGTCCCCTTGGGTGGTTGTCAGGGTAACCACCTCTGCCTGGTTGGAACCGACTGCCCCGAGCATTGCCATTGTTGTCACCATGGGTGACTACACCATTAACAACTGAAAGTGAATATATACAAGACAATTGATACATAACTTGAAACAAAATCTAAACAAATAACAAATCAATGAGCTACTGAAAGGAATATTGAACTAAACTAAATCAATATGTACGGAAGCAAACATTTCTCTACAATCAATCGGTTGTATGCAGCATTATTTATCTGCAAAAAAAATAATAATTTGATCGACTACGTAGGATCAATGTTATATGAGATTCCAGCTAGGCAACATGCATTGGATATTTTTGGGAGCTTAGGCACATGCATCTTCACATTCAGGAACAAACTGTTCATAAATTTGATCCAGCCCTACTAGAATTATGAAAGAAAACAAAATATTTTGTTGTCTTATGCTGTGCAGATCAGAATGCTCGCTCACCTCGTGTTGGGCTCCGTTTTTCCTCAACATAAGAATCTTTTGAGCCAAAACAAATTGGAGATGCCTGAAAATCAAAACAAACACTAGTTACAATACATACTATCTTGTATTGACTCATTATCTAACAGATACTTAAATAGTGAAACCATGATGTACAGTAGGTAGGCAAAGGCCCAATACAACACGTAAATTTACAACTAGCCCCACTGCACTTTTCATAGAAAAAAAGAAAGAAAGATTACTGTGCTCCAGCTAATTCAAACAGCACAGCTAGATTCACTAGCCCCACTCTCATTTATAAAAAGGAAAAAAGAAAGAATAACATGCTCCAGCTAATTCAAACAGCACCAATAGATTCAGCACAGGCTGCTTAAGACTGCAGATTTAGTCTTAGTAAAACTGAAACCAAATGTGCGGTAAAGCTAACTAGTTGTCTTGTTAAGCCAAGCATCCAGAAAAACAAACCTCAATTGCTGCTATCATGGATTGCTGAGACTCAAATTCAATGAAGCCAAAGCAGAACCGATCAGGCTGCACAACCATAATGAAATGTCAACAAGAATATGATTTATTAAACAAACCTACAAGATTAACTAACCTGATGGTTTCTAACTTGAATACCACCAGGCTTGATAGCACCAAATTTCCTAAACTCTTTATCGACCATCTCAACAGTTGCATTGAAAGGTAAATTCTTCACAAAAACTGAATATCCTCGCTCTGCAGAACAAGGTAGTGTTACAGTCCAGCACAGAAAAAACATTAGTTTCTTTTTTCGCAAAACGAGATGAAGTGGATAAAGAACCGACAAAAATATAATTGTCACCTGGAGGTGTACGGTCAGCATCATGAGCGGGTTTTGCAGGTAAGGATGTAGTTTTTTCCCCATTGTCAGCTCCCTTTACCAACGGCTTTGGTTTAATTTTGGGCTTATCAACCGGTGCAGCAGGTGTACCCTCCTTCATGACTTTAACCTATAGTAGAAGTCATAGAAAGCAAAAATAACAACAGATAGCAAAGAAAGTTATTGTTTCAAGTTGACAATTCAGGCAATACCGTGAAAAAGGCTCAGGAAAACAAGAGAAAACTCACAACTGATGCATACGACTGTTTAGTAACGTCCTTATGAGCTGAAGCAGGAGGGGCAGGTGCAGCCTCAGGGATGTTCACTGCATCCTCAGTAACTATTTCCACACACGTCTCAACATGAACATTACTTCCTTGTTCAGAATTGTCAATTGCAGGTGAATTCATGATTTCATCATTAACAGAAACATTCTCTGCAGATGGAAGCTCTGGATCTACATCCTCCTTGGCTGTCATTTTAGATATTGAAATGTCAGCAAATTGGTATGGATGGCAAATTTGAATTTGAAGGTGCTAAAATTGCATTACATGGCTCAGCTGGAAAGGTAGCATTTTCAGTCCTTTCATTAACGTGCTTATCCAAAGCTTCGATTATATCAGTGGATGGCCTTTCTGGTACATATCTAAGAACATCATTCAAAACAAAATATCCACCATCTTCTTGTGGAGCAAGGAAGAATGACTGAGTAAATCTTTGTTTCACTATATCAGCACAGCTGAAAGATCCAGTAACCAGAATGAGCACACCATTCTTGTGGGATGACTGTGTATCTACATTCTCTAGCTGTATCAAACTGCTGGTGAAGTCTGTAGACAAAAGTTGTTCAATGATACCCTGGTCAAGCACAGAAAAACAAATCAACTACAGTCAATCTAAGCGCATACCTCAGAAACATGAGTTGTAAACAAAGTGACATAACCTTATTTAATTCATATTAGACAAATACAATAATATATAAGTGTTAAAAAACTCTGACACTGTACATGGCATAACAACTTAGGGGAAATAGCATTACATGGTTGTACATCGATGCTCCATAATAAGATGAAATAAATGTAGAACTCTACCTAATCAATACTCATTTTATGAAGGACATGTTACTACAATGACATGACAAAGTTATCGATTTACAATAAATACACATTTAAATACGAGACTACATGCAAGAACGCACAAAAGTAGCAGCCAGTTACAAATTATCAATTTATGAAGTCAACATTGAAAGCTGCCTGGTGAACTGAACACATACAAACATACTAGTGACTATAATCGGATCGTCTACCTTATATTTGATGTCCTCAAACTATCAAGCTATACTGAATAACAAAAGTAGAGTAGAGTTTCCTGCTTGAATGAAAATCAAGCTTCAGATAATTGAAATAAGCAAACAAGCGTGTCCTAATCGAATGCCCACGTAATGGCATTTATACATCTCATACATGATACATAAATCGAAGAACATACAATTCTTGAAAAAAGACTTACAGGCATAGTCGTTACACATGTCATGGTTCCATTAGAATCTGGTCGGCCAAGAAAACTTTCATCGTGATAGAACTTATGGACATGCTCTGGTGAACTATGCAGAACATTATAGTATTGCTGAGCAAATGCAGCCCCAACCTGTAAGAAAGGCCGCAATCAGTTTCGATAATACAAATATTATCAAGAGTAGAATTCTATAATTAGAAGAGGAAAGAAAACCACCACTTGCGGACTACAAGGAATTACTGAGTCCCCAGCTTGCATAGCCATTGCTGCACACAGGTACCACTGTTTAGTATGTGAGTTTTGAGGTGACTGAATAGAAAAAAAATGCATGTTACAATTTATCAAGAAGGTTGATAATAAATTACAATAAGTGCCAAATAAAAATAAATTGTAGCTACAAAAATGAAATCTATCATGCAACTCTGAGCTCCACTTTTTCCAAGTAACCGACCAAATCCTTGCAAACAAAGAGCAATCAGCAACTCAGGACCAGTGGCGGATCCACCGCTCGGGCGGGGGGGGGGGGGGGGGGGGGGTGCTCCTCCCGTGAATGATCAAGGGATTTAGGGGTTCATCATCAAAATAAAACCGACAGAGAGAGAGAGAGAGAGAGAGAGAGAGGCAGAGGCGGCACTGGATCTGGTATCCAGAGGAGGAGGTGAGGAAGCGGTACCAGAGGCGAGGCAACGCACGGCGGCGAGGCGGCCCCAACGAGGCAACCCCGCACAGGTGCGAGGCGGCGCCAACGAGGAGGCAACCTGCGAGCGAGGCGGACAGAGGCGGCGGTCTGGCGGCGGCGTGGAGGAGGCGAGGACTAGGTCACTACTCACTAGGAGGCATTGGCAACATGCGAGGCAGCCCGGTCCAGCGCCCGGCCCGTCAGTTTATCGGGCCGGCTGAGCCTTCCGACGAAAACACAAATTAAGGACATGTTTGTTTCAGCTTAAGGGTTGTTTGGAAGCCCATTATGCTGTCGGGATTCCGGCCTTTTCCACGGGTGGTGGTCCATGCAGGAGATCTTTCTCGGGCCGGTGGACAGCACTGTTTGGAAGTTGACCAAACCAAGGAATTTTGGTTTGATCTGCGTTACATCCACTGGTGGAAGCCCACGCCCGCCGACCCGTGGATATTTTCCCATCTCCTTGCTCGTTCGCTCTCCCTCTCGAAACCTAGCTGTCGTCTTCCTTCGGAAAATTTAGCTGTATGATACCCAATTCGCATTACTTGATAAAATTGACATCCAATTCGTTTATCTTTCGCTCGGTGACACCCGGACCGCGAATTGCTTCGCCACACGACATCTCGGGACTTTTAACCCATCTCAACACACTGAACTTACCAAAATGCCCTCGGATCATCTCATAGCTTGCTGTCTAAATGTCCCCTTCCATTTTGCCTGCCGCCGCCGCCTCCTCCGCCCGCCTGCCGTCGCCGCCGTCGCGTCCTTCGCCCGCTTCGCCTGTCTCGCTGACCGTGCCGCCGCCGCCCGCCTGCCACTGCAACCTTTTTTCCTCTCCTTCGCCTCTTCTGCCTATCTCCGCCCGCCTGCGCCGTTGCTCGCCGACTCCGCCAGCTTGGCCACCTCGCTGACCCTACCGTCGTCGCCTCCTCCGCCCGGCTACCGCCGCCGCCTTCTCCTCTGCCCGTCGCCGGCTCCTCCTTTGTGTTTGGGCAAGTGTACTGCACGAGGGCAATTTGGGAGTTCATCGTGCAGAGATGGGATAAAATTCCCAAAATGTCATGTGGCGAAGCAATTCGTGGTTCGGGTGTCACTGAGCGAAAGCGAAACGAATTGGGTGTCAATTTTACCAAGTCATGCGAATTGGGTGTCATACAGCTAAATTTCCCTCTTCGGTATCCTCCGCCGCCGTCTCTTCCTCTCTGCTGCTTGTCGACAACTCCTGTATTCTCCTCCGCATCTTCCTCTCTGCTACTCGTCGTCGTCTCCAGTCTCCTCCTTCCCCACCTCGTCCCCGATCCATGAGCTGGGGTGGGCAAACTCTAGGACGACAACCACGGGGGCTTCAAGGCGGGGACAACCAACAACAGGAAGGCAAGGGTCTGCATCGTATTGGCGGTGGCGCAAGGGCCGAGGCGGCATCAGATCGGTTCCAGGTTGGCGACGGCGGGCTCCATGGAGGCGGCATCGGCTGGTTATAGGGCGATGGCGGTGGGCAGCCTCTAGGGCCGCGTCGGTGGGAAAGTTCGAGGCAATGACAGGTAAAGAATCTAAGAATCGAGTATCCACGCACTACTTGTTTCAATCCTTCAAAATCAATATGTTCTTTTTTTGTTCTCGATATAATAGCTTCGGTACTACATGTTATTCTCTCGGTATACTAGTGAATTAGAAAAAAAAACTCGATGAATGAAATATGAGCTGCTTTTAGACCATCTCCAAGGGCGTCTCGTCTCGGTCCTAGCGTGCGTCGGGATGGAAAAAAGACCGGAAAGAGGCGGCCGACATTGCTTCCTGGAAGCAAATCTCCTCCCGTCGGAGAGAGAAACCCTTCGCGTCTGGATTCTCTCTCCATTCCCTTCGTGCGCAAGGGCGCAGCTTGCAAGAAACGGCTGGTCACTCCCGCGAGTGGGTGGAAGGTGGAAGAGGGCAAGGGAGCGGCGACCCAGCCGGCGAGGTCAGTCCAGGGGGAGGTGGCGGAAGCAGCGGCGGGCATATCCACGCTCCGACCACCGGCGACGAGTCGGAATCTAGCACCAGCAGCAAGCACACACCGGCGACGACTTTGCAAAGGCAAGTTCTTCGATTGGAAATCCTGTGCGCTTTAATCTTTTTGCATGTACAACGATTTCGGTGGATTCACGTCGATCTATGGTCTAGATGGGTGGATCTTGAAGATTTTTAGGTTTTGGAGGATTGGGGCCGGTCAGATCTGGGTGCGAGTTGGGGCGAATTGGGGACTATTTGGTTGCAATTTGGGGACGAGTTTGGACGATTTGGGGGCGAGTTGTGGACGATTTGGGGACGGTTTGGGGCGAATTGAGGATGGTTTGGGGCGATTTGGGGGCTGGCGGGCGGCGACCGGCAACAAACCAAATGCAAATGCAAAGACAATAAGACATACTTGGCACAAAAATCAATAATACCAAGCAGAAATGAATCAATAAGCGGTCCTGTATTGATCTGTTCATTTCGCCAAACAATATATATATATATATATCTTGTTTCTTGTTTCTGGTTTACATACATATATGGAGGTGCAAACATTTCACCATATCATAAGGATTAAGCATTATAGCTAGAGCGTTGTCCATGTGCCTGTGTGATAACGATTTTTCATATGTATTATTGTACTAAATAATTTTATAAACCTATTTAAGTTACAATTTTTCCACTTTGTACTCTTTTTAATGTGACATGTAAATGATGTCATAATACATATTTTTAAAATTTTTAATTGCATTTTTACTTTTCTTTATATTATCTATTTTACGTGATTATACTTTTACAATTTTTTATATAATTTAATTCATGTCAATACATTTTTTCAAATTTTAATAATAATTCAATGACCGGAATATATTATACGAATTTTTTACAATATTTAAATCCATCGTACCCAATATATCATAAGGTGGTGTATGCGAAAATAAATCCTGGTATAAATACGGTATGTCATACGGCGGTTATGAAAGAATGTGAAAATATGTATGTTGGGAATGGAAGGGAATGTGGGAAGAAATTCTGTTGGATAATAGGACTGGGAAGAGAATGAAGTCTGGGAAGAAAATCTCTTTAGAGAGGTGTTGAAGAGAACAGTGGGAAGAAAAACAGTTGGAGATGGTCTTATGCTCTCCCAAGTTAGCATTTTGTGAGTTGTTTGATTTTTCTATCCCAAATTTTAAAGCCCGTAACATATGTTGTTTTCCTTTCTTTAGTATAACCGATCAGACAGATATTGATGGCTATAAATTATCGAAAGTAAATATTGTACTGATCTTTCCATCATGCTTCTTTTATATATGAAAAATATTTTCTGGATTTGAACACAGGCTACCTGTTTTGTTCTTTTGAATATTTAGGAGTTAATTTTGTGATGCCTTACGAGACCAACAAACACTATTATCTTGCTATTGTTTGCTACAGATATATATGGCTGAGATTAATCCTTTCACTGATCCAACAACATGTTTGCCTTTTATTTTTATAACTCGTCATTTCACTGATCCAACCAGAAAATACTAATAGACATATATGCTGAAATAAAATTTGTGCTTTTAATTTCTAAGAATGATTTTATCGTTACAATAACATTGCCTGCTACCTGCTTACGTGGCTGACCTGCTTATTTGCCTACTGCCTGCTTATGATTTTATCATTCTTGTCGCAGTAGTTATGTTCTCAAGATAAGGCTCTGACTTATTGCATACTAATGAATGAAATAATTTTTTACGATCAAGTATTAATCTAATTTCAAATTTTCTAAATTTTTTGTTTTACTTTGTTAGCAAATGGCCACTATAATGGAGCTAGTTAGATGAATAGGGAGAGAATGTGAGATGAATAGGAAGATCTTTTTGAACACAAAGAAACCAAGTGTTCGTCTCCTTTAGATCAAGAGTAAAATTGCTCTCTAGGTAATCCTAATTACACTTATGCTGTCTAATTACCTTTGGACGTAGCTAGTGATGTCCAACTGATTGCCAGGGATCTCATAATGACACCTTGCTTCGTTACCATTGTCATTAAAATAAAACAAGTAGCTACTTTTATGAACTACCAGCAACTCAACCTATGTTCATATTCTAGTTCATTGGATGATGATTCTAACTAGAAATTATATATGTACTAGTATGGCCTTTTGTAGGTTGTACTAGTATTGCCTTTTGTGGGTTGTTACTCTTTTAATCTGATTTTACTTTTTTTTTTCATCATTGGGAATCATTTGGAACAGGGTAATGGTAAACGGGGTAGTTTTTTAAATAAATCCGTAAGAACTGTAAATATGTGATATGCCTGCATTAGAAATAATTGTGAGGCACTGAGAGTTATTTGAAAGATTGCTTTGAAAATGCCTTTCAGCCCTTCACTGAAAGTTAAAACTTTACTGAAAGGCAGATTGAACTACACCTTGTCTGTTAACATCTGGATAAGTAAAGAAACAAAATCACATGTATCCTACTTACAAGATGGAGCCTACTAACAAAATTTGTTAACATCTGTTAACATCTGCACGTTGGCAAACAGATGGAGCCTACTAAGAAAATCAAGATGTCTGTTAACATCTTCACCTTGCCAAGCAGATGGAGCATAGTAATTGCATTAAAGTTGTCTAACAAATTGAATAAAGCTCACTATTTCTTATGTTTTTATGATAACTAGCTTCTTAACTATGTTCTTAATTTTTCATAGCTAGTACTTTACTATCTTTATATCATTTACTCAATGCTTGGGTTTGCTTTGTTTGATGCAGAAAGAAAATGCAGGCATGATCAAGCACGAATTCATGAGCCATCTCAACAACGCATAAAAGTTTACTTTGCAAGTTTATGTTCACTTCATGAATTCTTTGGCACGATGTTTTGTCAATTATCTCAAAGCTAGAAAGTGTGGCCTTCACTAATACGTGCTTGTCCATGCCCTACCTGATTGGTTAATTGCTTTTGTATTATCATTTGTAAGTTTGATGTGTTTTTATTGGCAAAATTATTGGGCCATCCGCCCATCTGAACCCGTATGTCATCTGAACACCTTGTGATCACTTTATGTGTTAGTTCTGATGCCAGCAATTTATTTGCTGATGCCAGCAATTAATGTGCCATTGAATCTGGGATAAAGTTCTGTCATCAATTGTTGTGCTATTCAATCGAGTAAGTAATATGGGACAAAGTTCTATCATCAATGTGATCAGTTTGCCATCACATTCTGTAGTAGCATCCTCCTTTAACATCACATTGCGCATGTTTGCTCAATCGTAGCATCCTCCGCGTTGGGCAGTTTGGCTACCTTAATCTCAGGGGAGGTAAAGCACGTGGGGATATTCGTTCCCTGGGTTCAGATCAAGCCATTATAATCCCCTGAAGGGAATTTAACCCTAGGATTTTCTCCCCTTAAGAATGTTGAGAATGGAAGGGATGGGGTAGAGCGGATGTTGAGAATAGGCGGGACGGGTCAGGTAGGGTCGAGTCGAGGCTTGACCTGGTCCCGGCCCGCCCCATTAAGAACTCTAAACATAAGGTGTGGTAAAATTAGGCAAAGCTAACCTTCAACCAAACAACTCGATATGCGAATACAATGATTATCCAGTCGATCATATGATTACTTTCTTATAATTTCACAATTATTTCTGTTACTTATTGTTCAAGGCTTGTAATTTAGCAGTTATGAAATTGCTATTATGAGAATTAGCCAACAGGAGGATGGACATGTGTATGTGTAATGTGTGGCTCAAAATTTTTTGAGACCATATTTATATTTTGACGGTGGGCGATGTTAACTAGTCGATTTAGGTGTTGTGCTGATTTCTTAAAAAAACTTCCCCAGCATAGCTGTCGCTCATACTAGACCTGTGCACCGGACCGAGCCGGGCTTGAAAAAGCCTGCTCCCACCGGACCAGGCCCAAGTTCATCTCGGCCCAAAAAATTGGGCTTAAAAAATTAGGCCCAAGTCCAGTCCAACTATAATTTAGACGTTGTTTGTTTCAACGTGTTAATAAAGTAGAGTTTTACCATAGAAAAAATAGAGAGTTTTTAAAAAGTGGTTTAATAATTATAAAAAATTGAAAAATAGTTTTATAATCTTGAGAAGAACCAATAAAAACATGAAAAAATTATTACAAATTATTACAACATGTTGGCTATATAAAAATAATAAAATTTGGTATAGTGAAACTCAACTCACCTTAAAGCTGAAACAAAGAAGACCTTAATTTGCGTTTTCGTCGGGCCTAGGCTCGGCCGGCCCGATAAACGGATGGGCCGGGCGTTGGACCGGGCTGCCCTGGTCTCGCTGATGTCCGCCTCTGCCCTCTGCCTCGCATGTTGCCAATGCATACTGACCTAAACCTCGCCTCCTCCACGACGCCGCCAGACCGACGCCTCTGTCCGCCTCGCTCGCAGGTTGCCTCCTCGTTGGCGCCGCTGGCCGCCGTGCGTTGCCTCGCCTCTGGTACCGCTGCCTCACCTCCTCCTCTGGATCCCGCCGCCTCTCTCTCTCTCTCTCTCTCTCTCTCTCTCTCTCTCTCTCTCTCTGTAGCATCAATGCATCCGTTTGCAACCAGTGGAGGCTCGGATTAGGGTTTGTTTTGTCTAATTCAGTGGTGGTTTTGGCAGAATCTTTGCCATGGACAGGATGAGCTTGCTGTCCCAGAACTTGTCCCAGAAGCGCCGCCTGGCAAAAGGGGGAGGAGCTGATGGTGACAACGACGAGGGCATTGGCTCTCCGGTTCCCAAGGACGCGGAGGTTGGGGAGGAAGCCAAGTTGGAGGATCGCACGAAGGAGGGGAAGAAAAGGAAGGCTAAGGAGCTGGAGGCCAAGCAGGAGCTGGAAGAGGAGGAGGAGATGGCGAAGCTGGAAAGGTCGCTCTTTGGTGCCCTCTATGCCCCGCCGGAGTTCGGCACTGAGGTTGGGGCTGCGGCTCCTGGCAAGGATGCGTGTTTATTTTTCTTGGACCGGTCTGCTGGTGGCGGCAAGGATGAATTGCCTATTTACGAGGAGGATTTGTCGGGTGAGGTTGAAGAAGGTGGGTTGGGCGACAGGGGGAGGAAGCCTGCTTGGGTGGATGATGAGGAGGAGACGATCGAAGTGGATATATTGAAGGTTTCTAGGCTACGGAAGTTGAGAAAGGAGGCCGATGAGAGTGTGATCTTGGGCAAAGAGTATGAGGCTAGATTGCGTGGTCAGCATGCCAAGCTGAACCCCTTCACTGTCTGGGCCGACATGGATCGGAAAGCTCCTCTTCATGGGGTGTCCGATGATGAATCTGAGGAGGGCGGTGTCGATGATATTCTGCAGAATAACGATGAGCTTGTTGTCCAGGATACTGCAAAGCTCTTACCTGGCATGTTAGAGTTTTCAAGGCTTGTGGATGCAAATGGTCAGGAACCATCTAATGGTCCTATCAATTCGGTTCAGTTTCATAGGAATGGGCAGCTTATGCTTGCTGCTGGGTTGGACAAACATTTGAGGTTTTTCCAGATTGATGGGAAGAGAAACCCCAAGATCCAGAGCATATTTATTGAGGACTGCCCTGTTTACAAGGCATCCTTTCTACCTGATGGCTCTGAGGTGATCCTTTCAGGCAGGAGAAAGTTCTTCTACTCGTTTGATCTGGTGAATGCTGCTGTTAATAAGGTTGGACCCTTGACAGGGCGTGAGGAGAAAAGCCTGGAAAGCTTTGAGATATCACCTGATTCAAGAACCATTGCATTTGTTGGTAATGAGGGGTACATTCTTTTGGTTTCTTCCAAAACAAAGCAGCTCATTGGAACCCTCAAGGTGAACGGGAGCGTGCGTTCATTGGCTTTTGCGGATGGTGGGAATCAGCTGTTAAGCGGTGGCGGGGATGGCCATATTTATCACTGGGATCTTAGAACAAGGAAGTGTATCCACAAGTCTACTGATGAGGGTTCCCTTACAGGCGTTTCGCTTTGCACCTCTCAGGACAGCTCTTTTTTTGCCACCGGCTCCTCCAGTGGCATCGTGAATGTGTATAAGAGGGATGAGTTTCTTGGCGGGAAGAGGAAACCACTGAAGGCGATCGAAAATCTGACAACCGAAATAGGTGAAATGAAGTTCAATCATGATTCTCAGATTTTGGCGATAAGCTCAGCAAGGGAGAAGAATGGGATGAGGCTTGTGCATGTCCCATCCTTCAGTGTGTTCCAAAACTGGCCTGGGCCTCGGTTCAGTCTTCACTATCCACGGTGCTTGGACTTCAGCCCTGGTAGTGGTTTTTTGTCTGTTGGAAATGCTGGTGGAAAGGTATTGTTATACAAGCTGCACCACTACCAAAATGCCTGAGACTAGAGCTAATTGGAGACTCCAGTTTTGACACTGTTTCTACTGTCAGAAAATCCATGTCTGTACCATGATTCTTCTTAGCCCTTGCCCTTTGAGTGGTGTTGGCACAGATACTAATTTTTATTGCAATACATTGTTCCATCTTTTGCATATGCAAGTTGTATGCTTCTTGTATTGGCTGTTGTAGGTGCAAAATTTCCAGCAATGGAAAGATTCAACCATGAGACATGCAAGGCTGTGCATCATATCTTTGTGCTCCTTGTTAGTGGAGATTAACCATTCTAAACTTTGATTTCTTTTGTGATCCTTGGGCAATCGGTGCGTGTCAATAATTGCTCTTGCATGTTAAAAACAACATTTGGGGGTGATGCTCCGATTCTTCTGTGTGCCATCTCCACTAACCTAACTTACGGGCTATCTGCGGTCGATAAAGAAGCATACCATACTCAATACTTTATGATTTTAGACACATTTTAGATATGTACTGTCTTGCTCCTGGAAGGAGTAGTGTTCTCTACACCAATGGAGGAAGTGATTACACGAATACGTAACATTATCATTTGTTTCTTCACGGTGATAGATTTTCCGCACATACTTGGCATTAATCTGAAATGAAAAAAATTATGTACGCTTGATACGGGTTTAAAGAGTCCACAAAATTGTTCATAAATGGTTTTGAAATGTCTAAAAAATGGCTACAAACTGTTGCGGCATGTGGTTTGCAGTCGTAGCTTTTAATTTTAATTTAAAATAAAATTAGAGATGCGTACGTAACTGTGCCCTCATTGTCATTGGTGGAAGGAAACAGTCTAGAGCCTTAGACCTGGGCTCGCGCAACAGGCCGAGCGAAGCAGCCTGGCATGTGTTTGAGCCCGGCCTAGCACGGACCATCGCTAACGGGCTGGGCCGGCACGATCACTCTAACCTGCCGGGCGGGGCGGCCCGCTTTGGTCATGTCAGGTCTCACTAACCACCCGCCCACTGGGCCCCGGCGAGGGGCGAAGTGGCGATCGTTGCAGCGATCAGTGGGCCTTTGCACTTTCATCCTCGTAGCCTGTAGGGGGCTGCACCTAGAGGCCAAGGCGCCCACCGACTACAGTGGCAGCGCGACGCTCACCACGTGCTCGACGGGATGCGCACGGCGACGGCGAGGCCGGGCGGGGAGCGCCGGATGGAGAGCCCCTGGACCTACGCGTGCGGCGCGCTGCGCCACCATCTGCCATCCGGCGCCGCGAACCCTGGATCTCCTGCCGCCCTGCCGGCCGAAAGGACGCCGCGGCGCGCCCACCGATGATCGGCCGGGCAGTGCCTGCTCCTGTTGCCAACGACCCGCTCATGGGGGCTCCGGGGTCGATCGGATCCCAGGCGAGGCGCGTGCGGCACAGCGCCGGCACTCCATGTGCCGGCCACCGGCGGCAGAGGGAGGCGTCGCGTCCTCCCCTTGCCAACCCCAGGCCCGTCCGCCCGTCCATGGCAGTGCTGTTGTGGCGACCCTTTGACGGCTTCACAGTGGCGTTGAAACCTTAACAGTGCGAGGCCGGAGGAGCGGCTGGCGTCGTGCGCTGCCGGCGGCTCGTCGGATCGGTTTGGCCCCGTAGTGCTGCTGCTGGTGGTGGTGGTGGCGGCTTTGGATCATTGCAATCTTGAACTTGAACCCCGCATGCTCGCTGAGTCGCTGTACGGCGGCTTGGAGGTACGCCTCGCTCTGACCCTCTCAGGACAATGCCTGGTCCTCCTCTGTTCATCGCTCTGTTGCCAATGTGCATCCCCGGTGTCGTGTTCCGGCGCCCGGGATGACTCAGCACTGACACGGGTGGAGTTCTCTCGTGTAGAATTCGACATGTCCTTGAGCCGAACTGGCTGCACAGAGCCCCCATCGCGATCTTTGGAAAATGCTATTGTTTGTTCCTGCAATGCACTGATTCGAGTTCAATTTACTGCCAGGCAGAGGAGTTCATGATTGGTTTCGGCGACACGGTCCTCGTGCGATGTCGGGTTTGGATTGTTGGCCGTCACGGAATCTTTTTTCAAACACATAACAGTTTGGGAACTACAGGGTTGGAACTTCAAGTGGGAGCTATCAGTTTATCAGCAATCTGTCAGGGAACATCTTGTTGTCCATAACAGCGTCAGTGCGAGATGTTCCAGCCATGAAGAAGCCAAATGGTCCCTTGTTATCCACAACAGATGCAGACTGGGTAAAACTATTGCATTAGGTGACCATGTCTCATAAAACAAACAATAGCCTGTGCCATTGCCATCAAGAAACAAGAGCATGGGTCGATTAAAATGGATTAGAACATGTATAGTAAGACCTGATACATATAGATAGATATTCATGTGCTTGCTTCTTCCAGTTTCAATGGCAGTGAGACTAGTGCTGAACGACAATTATATTTCTTCTATAGTTTAACCTTCATCAAAATACCAAAAAGGTTACATTTACTAGTGGCTAAGCTTCCTAATGGAAACAACTATTGCCATCATACTTACTACTTAGTTTATACTACTGAAAGATAGCTGCCTCCGCAGCTTCCATTGTCCAACTTGCATCTTCTCTGTAGCCTCAGCGCTTATCACTTCATCAATTAGGTCCTTGAAGATGGACCTTTCAATATCCAAAACCATGCCTTGTAGCTCACAGCTAAAGCTCCCCCAATCTTTCATTCCGTGCAGGGCATCCTGAACTAACAGCATGTTTTGTTCCTCATCCTCTTCAGAACATTTTACTACTGAGCTCTCAGATTGGAGCTTGTCGACCTCTGTGCACAGGTCCTTGAAGAGTCGCCACCCAGTTAACTTCCTTGATGGAAGAAACTTCGCCGATTGACTTGCATAGTTGTAGGTGTTCATCTTCTGAGCTATAATTTCGTTTACCAGATCAAATACAAGCCTCCGATGAAGCTTTTCCGTGTCAGGCTTTGAACTTTTCTTAGCTCCAGTGACAGCCTGAATTGCTGAAACAAATTGTGGCTTTGTCTGTTCAAGAATGAGGAATAGCTCTGGATTGATCGGGCAATTAGATGGCCAGAGTTGACCAGGCATTGCTGCAAAGCTCAGTTCTTTGTGCAGAAGACCAGATGCTAAGAGTATCTCATATATGTACTGGTGATCTTTCGTGTTTGCTGCTTCATCATTCATTGACTGCAATTGCTCAAGCTTCTGGATGAGGACTTCTAAATTTTCTGGTTTGATCTGGCTGGCTTCGCTGCCCGTCTTCGACTGCGGCGTGTCAGGCAAGCTGTTTGGGTTCCAGCACTCGTCTGAAGTATGTGTCTCACCATCTGGACAAGCAGCAAAATGATATACATATATTCAGAAACTGGTGCTTAATTGTACCAGACAGAAACACTGAATTTGCTCTCAGACAACACAGCAGGAAATAAAAACATGTGTCAGACAGAAGATATGAAATCACTATCTGTCTGCAGGATCACTCATGAGTCGCGACTCAACTATACACACTAGGTGTATTTGTAGAGGGGGCACTGGTGGGCACATCTATACTAGCACTGCATACGCACCAAAGGACAAACATCGTGCTGCTGCACAATAAGCAAGTGCAACATGTGGGGCTTGAGAACGTAGCACTGTTCAGCACCAGCACACCTAGCTGCAACTGTCAATCTGCTGTGGTTCCTCTTATTGCAGGACCACGAGCTACATGGTAGCTTTTATTGCAGATTATCTGTCACTAGCGTCATCAGCAAGCTTACAGCTAACTATGCTTGTCCTTTGAATGACACTATGGGCTTCTGAATTGAATGAGGCCAAACAGTAGGATCTTTCAAGTTATTGTCTTGCAATTGGCAGGCTATCTCATGGACAGTAATTCAGAAAAAAAAAACACTAAATGCTAGATCAACTTCTCACCTTTGAATGAATCTGGGATGCTTTTGTGATAGAAAGATGTGTCAAGGACAGAGACGGGGCTCGGGACGTTCTCTAATGAATGAATCTTTTGGTCTGATCCCAGAATTGAAGAGCCCTGAAAAAACTGATGATTTTCACTAGTTAGTGGTAAACACAGAACACATTGAGATACTCGTAAAATTTGCTCTTTGTTTTTACATAAGGTTCGTGCTTTATGTGTACCTTGTAACTTGGTGTTTCAACAGTGTAGCTTGGTTGAACAAACGATGAACTTAGAACCAGAGATTTTTGGATATCCATTATACTGACATCAATCTGCTTCACCAAGCTGATTCTGCTTCCCGGGCTCTGCAAGACCTCATTGTCACGGTTGCTCTTCATTTGAGGAGATTTTGATCTTGTTCTTCCTCTTGGGGAGGCTGCTTCATTGGACTTCTTGCTTGGGGACTTCGGTGAGACCGGTGGACGAGACCGCCTTTCTGATTCCGCCTTCCTCTGCACCAGTCTGGGGCTTGATGAGCTTGTAGGCCTTGGTGAGCTTGCACCACTGACAGGTTCGTCAGACTTGTATTGACCCCGTGATATGCGAGAATGTGTCTTCTCATTGGTGCTGGAATCATTTTTGCCAGTGGCATATGAATCTCTGGGCTGCAGCTTCCTGAGGTTTCTGAGCCCTGCAAGGGGAGCAACTGAAGCAAGTGAAACCCCCGGCTTCTCGGTGGTTCTTGCTGGCTTCATGAGTACAATTGGAGACTGGAAGTTTCTGGAACCAGTGGCTAGCGGATCTTCTGCCTGATGAACAGCTATTGATTCAGCATTGCCGTCGTTCTGGTGCTTAGCATCCTTTGCATGCAAGGCACCCAGAATTCTGAGAGCTCTGAAGTCCTTGTTGCACTCCAAGAACTCGAGGCCCCCAAGCCTTCTCTCTATCTCAGCGTACAAAGACGCAGTCTTTGGCCTCACTTCAGCATCTCGAGACTGCAAAGCTTTGGTGTTGGTGACAGTACCTCTCTCCTGCTGCCTCCAAGGAGCAGCTTCGGTGAGAATTCTTGCAGGAGGCTTGGTTTTCAGCGCTGAAGACTCGTTCTTGGGCAGCAACACACAGGGATCCTGGCAAGTGCTTCTGGGCGAACGTGATGGGCGCTCGCTCTGAGTGGCTTGTGCTGGTCTTGGTGATCTTGCAGACTTGTAGCTATCGGCCACCAGCATCCCTGTAGCATCTGGTGCCTCTTCCAACCCCATGAGCTTTGCAATGACACTGCTGGCCCTTCTGTGACTCGGAGAATCTTGAGTCTTCAAAGTATCCAGGAGGTTGTCGTCATTTCTCTTGTAACCGAAGTTCGTCAGGCGTGAACTCGGGCTCAGAGATTCTTTCCTGCTGTCCAAGGACAACCTAGGAAGCTCTCTGGGCCTCGTGGAAGGCTTCTTGTTTTCCTGGGTTTCAACCGGCCGCAGGAGTCGCCGATCATCGCATGAGAAGCGTGACTGCTCCTGGAAACGCCTGCTGGATTCGACGACATTCACAGAGACCTTGGTGCTCCTGTCGATGCCGATGACGTAGGTCCCGTCCATTGATTTGGAGAGCAGCAATGGCCTCGGTGAGTCTTTGTACTGCCCACTCCTCCTTGGCTCCTTCACTGCAGTCTTCACAGTTAGGCCTCCGGTGTCTCGGTTGATGGAGTCCTTCACGATGTCTCTGAAACCGACGTTTGGTTGTCCGGACTTGGCGTCCATGTCAACACCCTTCAGGCTTGGTAAGCTCTTCGGTGGCCCTTGCATAAAGAGCTCCCCGTTGATGTATGGGAGCTCCTGCTGGATTGATTTGTTGCCATCAAGTGATGAGAACGATGAGCAGGAAGACGAAGAACAAGACGCTCTGGATGACTCTATTGAAAGGCTACTGTTCTCGGTCATGCTTTTGCTGAATGTTTTCTCCTGCAAAACAAATTCATAACTTAGAACCTCTCCTTGACGGGCACAAGGTTTTTTTTTCATGTGTAGATAAGTTTTTCTAACAAAAAAAAAAGTTGAGCTAGTCCAGATAGGAAAATTACCAGAACGATATTTGAGGCGCTTGACCTTTGCACTGGAACACTGCTGCTGTCTTTTGGAATAGTAGGGCCTGAAGAAAACAAGAGGACATTAGAATCGTTGCCAATTATCTACACTCAGGATTCAGGAAAGACAGCAGTTCATCACATCATGCTGGTTGGTAATGAAAAACCTGGATGGATTCGAGGCTCAAAAGGTGTCGTTTTCTTTACTATTAAGTCTTTACTGTTACATATTTACCAGACTTTTTCTAAAAACATTTACCTGAGTGGAAAATTTATAAAACAAATGTTAAGCTGTCATCTTCAGTTAATCTATCATTACAAGACTGCAAAAATTAAAAATCAAATGTTCAGCTGTCCTCTTCAGTTTCATTAGATAAATAAAATTTAGTAACCAACTGTTCAGCTGTCCTCTTCCGCCAGTTTTAATAGTTATCATCATGCTACTTCCGGATACCTAAGATCCACATCATTGGCTGTCAATGTGACAATGCGTTGTTGATATATAGTGCTAAAAGTAGTCATGTGCTGTAATAGTACATTACCGAGGAAATGCTTTTATGATCACAATTACTCCACTATAATCAATCCGTTTATTTACTGTTTAGAATTATACCGCTACAGTTTGGATGCTGTCCTTACAGCAGTAAATTTCTGAAAGCCTCAGCCTTTGTTTGTTGTCAGCAAAAAGAAATGTTCAAACAAAATCAGGATTCTGTTCTGCAAACTTATTTTCCAACTTCCACTTTAGGCATCTACCATCCTGCAAGGAAACTAGCTTATACTATGGAACAGTTTCAGCAACCAACTCTTCTTTCTTACTTACTGAACCTTCCAACTGCCAATCTTATTAAACTTTGAATGGTTGCCTGCAAAGGCTCCTTTTTTCTACGAACACAAGAAGCAAATTTTCTGCCCAAAGAAACACCAGGCTTTCTAAATATAGTCAACAATAGCAGAACGAGTTGCAGCTAACAGTTCAGGGAGAGTGATCAGAAACTCCAAAACAGTCCTTAACAGCAGGTATCAAGAAAGAAACCAGAATTCTGCTGGAACTCGACCTACAGCTCGTTGTGAACAATAGCATAACCAAGCAGCAAGGTGAAGACGCCGACGAGCTTGACTTGTATGCTTTAATATTTTTACCTGCAGGGAGCCTCTTCTGCGCCCGCCGGGCGCCGCCGCGTCTCCCGGTGAGCATCCGCTGGCGGTCGAAGATCTGGAATATGCCGGCCATGCACCCCATCTGCCGGTCGAACTCCGGCGCGTCGTCGACGGAGAAGGCGTTGGTCATCCCCCTCGCCGCCGGCATCTTCCCCACAGATCAAACCGATCGCCCAGGCACGGAGCAGAGAGCACCCCGAGGGAGAAGATCACCCCCCCTCACATTCAGAAGCTTCCAACACCAGCTAGAGAGCACGGCAGCAGCACAACCAAGCAGCAATATATCTATCTACTACAATCGCAGAGGTAGCTAGATACGATACGGCTGCTGCAAGCCCAGGTACAGATACAGAAGCAACCTCTCTCTCTCCCCCTCCCTAGACTCTGATCTGATCGTGGTGATGAGTTTTTTTTCAGAGGAATGTTATCATTGGCGCGTCATGCAGGTCCTCGTGAGGGAGGGAGAGGGGGGAGGCTGCTGGATTTAAGAGGAGAGGGGGGCTCTGTCGCTGGTCCTGCACCCGCTGCGCTGCGGCGTCACAAGGGCAGCCATGTGAGGCCTGATCATATCATTGCGGGTGCGCGCGCGGGGTCGGGGCCAGTGCATGTGACGCCTGTCAGGCCGCGCGGAATACAGGAGTTTTAAGGGGGTCAGGCCGGCGACGATCGAGCCGGCCGGCCGGCCTTCAATTCCCGGCGCGCCGCCCACCCTCCCGCCATCACCACGCCCGGCTAGCCTGATCAGGGTTTGGCACTCCTGCGGCCGGCCGGCTGCTAGATGCAGACCGCCGGTTGGTCTGCCCGGAACGGCGGCAGCTTAAGAGCATCTCCATCAGAAGCTCTAAATACATGTCTAATGTTGTAACCTATTTGTGAGTTATGCTGTCATTGTTTTTGTCCGTCCTCTATTCAATCGTTATCCTTTTTTTCTATATTTTTCTCCTATATTTTAATCTCCACCTTACTGTTATAATGTTGGGTATACCAAATGGGTGATGTCGTTGGAAAACTTTGTTTATGTTACTAGAAAATTGTACCATATCATATTTGTCATTGTATTGTTACTTATATTGTTTTTTATCGCTACCGTGCAGTGTTTCATTTCGTTTTTACCACTGCATTGCATAGCAGTGATACAAATAATACAAAAAAAATAAATGTCAAATATGATGTTGCACAACTTTCTGATAGCATAAACAAATTTTTTCCGGAACAATAGGCCAACCTTATGGTTCAGCGCTCCACGTCCTAGCATAGAGTAATGCCGGTACGAGTTACATAACATGGCTAAACAGAAACAAATCGATGGGTTCATATGTCAGTGACCATATCTTTTTGTCTTACGGCAGAGGATATGCTTCCGGACCGAACCTCCGTCTCCATCGGCATGTTTGCAATTGCGGCTTAGCGCCGGCCGGCATGGCACGGTCTACCCACGGTGCCATGTCGGGTCCGACCTCGTGGCTCGTGCCTCCTCGTCCCGGCATAGGGTTGGCCGGTTTAATTGGTGGTGAGACGTGGGGGGTCGATTGATCATGCATGGCGAGCGTTGCTGTACACGCTAGGTCGTCGTGCATCGCCCGTGCTGTGCCGTGCATGCATGCAGCAGCTAGCGCCGTCGCCGTGTCCGTACACACAAGACGAAATATACCTATACACGTACGTACGCACGCACGCAGATATACCTCCTGATGTTGTATATGCATGCATGGTATATATAGTACGTACGTACGTACGTAGGGCCGGCTCGTCGACGACGACATCGGCAAGCTGTGGCAGAACGAGGAGAGAATGTGACCGGGCAAGACGACGCCTACATGAGATGTCGCCATGTATGGTCGCATCCGGGGTACCGTATATACATGGCGACGGTACGCGCGAGTACGTACGTACTACTGCTAGTCTACGTACGTACGTACCTCCATGCACTGCATCTGCATGCACGCATGCAGCACCCGGCGCCATGGATGCATGCATGCATGCATGAATGGACATGCAGGGCGAGGCTCTCGTGTACGTACGTATGAAAGCCCTGGATCTGTATTAGAGGGCCCTATCGTTTTCACCGTGCCCGTCTCATCCGATCGATGGGTTAGATTGAGAGATTCCTCTTGTAGGGCGAAGTGGACCTCACCGTAAAGAGGGTGTTCTCCTATGTATATATATGCTGAAATCATCTGATTATATACTATGTTAAAACTGACCCTCGAGGGCTTCGAAAAATGGCTCTAAAAGAAACGGAACTTATAGTAATCGAATCGAGGTGTGAGAATGTTTATCATATATGTGACTAGATTGATTTCTACCATGGTGTGTGTGTCAGGGGGATCAGGGCTCAATAAACGGCATTAAAAATCCGAAGCGTTTTGAAAGGATAATCAGGTAATTAATAGAATTAAGGGAACAAGACTACAGAAGAGCATCCTCTAATTTCTACCATGGTGTGCGTGTGTCAAGGTGCTCAGGGCTCATGCACACTCAGTGCTCAGAGCTAGCCAGGCCAGTACTGCCAGTACTGGTTGCTCTCCATATCCATATGCATGCACTCTGAACCCCTGAATCCTATTACTCTCCTCTGCAGCTGCTGATTGGCAGCGAGTGCATGCAGTGTGCTGCATGCCATCTGTCACCTCCATTACTGCCCTCCGTTTGGGGGATCCGTTGGATTCCTAGAAGAGAACGGATCTGGGGGGAGCGTGTTGGACAGAACCATTATGAGGCACAGCTAGCTTTGCTTATGTGCGTGTGACATGATATCATGCACGGTCGTTGGGATTCAGTACTGCGCTTTAAGGAAAAGCTCGCTCAGGCCATTCGCAAATTAAAGCAGGTGCGGTGTCAAGCGTTAATCACAGTGTTAATTAACAGTGGTTGGGTTGTTTCTTAATTGCTGGTTTGGGGGATGACTGTTGGCCTCGATCTGCTAGGACATGGGCAATGATAGCCCTAAATCCAACGCTGTGGCTTAGGCCGGGCTTGGTACCGTAGCAGTAGTATTAAGAACTAAATATAAGAGAGAAATATAGGGATTGTTTAGGAGAAAATAAGACAATGGTTGAACAGTGTGTGAACAATGGTGGGATAGAGGCCTTGTTTGTTTCAGTTTAAAGTTGAGTTGAGTTTTACTATAGCAAATTTGTAACCCCCTCGAAAGGCGTTTCAAAGAATTCAAAAAATTATAAAAAAACTATTTTACGAACTTTAAGAAGAACTATTTAAAATATTTAGCTTATATAAAAATAACAGATTTTAATTTAATTTAATTTAATTTAAGCCAAAGCAAACAAGGCCAGAGACAGAATAGGGTCAGTATTTAACATGCTCTTAGAGAACTCGAAACACGGTAAAAAAATGTTTTTTTAACTAGGCGGTAAATTTTTTCTTCATTAATACATGATTTTGAACTGTTTATTTGCTGTTAAATTCCTGGCAGATAACCATGTGTTCCAAGTTCCAAACATCGGGATGTTTTCCTTCTTGCATAATCTTTTCCCCATCCCAACCTTACATGCACTGCAAGAAATTATCCTTCCGTCAGAGCCAACCAACAACTGTACATTTGAGAGTGAAGCAAACTCCATTTGCACCAACTACTTTCACAGTCACTATTCACTAACTGTTTACCTTTTGTTTCCCTGGCCGTATTACTCCGCTGTTGATAACTAATTAACTGTCTTGAATCAACCTGCCGTGAAGCTACCTGTTGCACCAATCAGGAAGGATGGCTCCGACGGCGAGCACTCCCATGGCTGTGGTCCATGTCGCCGTCACAAGTCCCCAGACCAGGGATCGAGGCGATCGATGAGGACGACGAGAAGCAGAAGAAGTAAAAGGAAGACGAAAGTCACGCTCTCCTCAGCTTCATTTATCTAACTTATTTACTTATTTAGCTTGTCTTCTAATTCAAATAGCTGTTAATTTAAGATAGTCTCGAGAGCCGGATCCACTTCTTTTATGCATGCCCTTGTGATAAAAAAACAAAATTATTTCTAATTTAATCGAAGATATTTGTAAATAGAAACGCAAGTCAAATAAAAACATAACCCGAAGAGAACCGAAGACGCGCGACTAGATGGAGAGGCATTGGAATTGGATCAGGGGACAGCAGCACGCAGTATAATATATAAAAACCTCTATTCCTGAATCCCTCGCAGCAGCAGCAGCAGCAGCAGCAGCAAGCAGCGGAGCCTGAGCCCATGCAGTGTTGAATCTGTTGATGCATGCAGCCAGTAAAACTCTCTGCGGCGAAGCAGGCAACGAACTCTGCGCCCCTGACCTGCAGTGCAGAGTGCAGACTAGAGCGGGAGGGAGAGGCTTAACTGGATGCGGACAAGGCGGCCTGCCCGCCCGCCCGCGGGGCCCCGGGACCAGTGTAGGTGGATCTGGAGGCAGAGGTGGCTGCATGCCTGCATGCTCGGCCTTGGCGCCAAGCTAGCTGCTGCGAGCTTGGGAGTTGGGCTGGAGCTGGACCCCTAGCTAGCGACTTGCTCCATGATCTCGCTTGATTAAGTTATGTCTGTGGTGGTAAATCAGTAGATGATCTGGTTCCGATTATAATACGAGGACGGGCGAGGTGACCCACCCATTTGCTCGGGTAGATTTACTTCGGTACATAGAGTTTATTATCTCTAACTCATAATTTATCTTTAATATATTAGATTGGATTTAGAGTTTATCTCTAATATATTATACCAGCTTTAGTATTTAATCTGAATTTCCAGTATTTTCTTTTAATCCAAGCCAAATAGATCTTTTAATTTTTTTTCTTGATTTACGTGAGAATTTCTTTGATTAATCTAGGCCGTTATAATTTGGTCCCACCGTTCATCGAACAGTTAAAATAATCATATTATATCATCTTTAGTATTTAATCTGAATTTCTAATATTTTCTTTTAATATAAGCCGCTATAATCTGGCCCCACAAAAATCAATGGGATATATCTTTTATTTTTTGATTTATGTGAGAATTTATTTGATTAATCTAGGCCGTTATAATTTGGTCCCACCGTTGATCGAATGACAGAAATAATCTGGGTGATATAGACTAACGTGGTGTCTCCATTTTCCTCTACTTTAATAATATAATAGATAGATTTTTCATTTTTGTACGACCATACAATGTATGTAATATTTTATACATACATTTTTGGTACTTTGTGTAGTATTTCTCAAAAAAAAAAAAGTTTTAATATATTTTTTATCTTTTATGAGTATTTTTTTAGTGTTATCGGCTTTTCATGTTGTAATTTTTTTTTGAGAAAACTGGAACTTCATTCCATCAAATTGCAGGGTTACAAAACTAGATCTTTTACAATCAACCCCACTGCACACACTCACCACAAAGCATGTGACTAACTTCTGACACCGCCAAACCTAAACCATAAACGCAACCCGGAGCGAGCGAAAATGCTCCCCCAACCAAATCGACCCGCAGCCCCAACATCGCATGCGGCCGCACCATCCACCAGCCATCTGCAGACCAACATGCAAAAGACAAGCCGGCGAACCAAGGCCCCGACGCAAGCACGTCGGCCCCCAGCTCGTGGCCCCGACGAAGGCTCGGTAACCACCTACAACCACCAACCAGACGGAACCCAAAGAAGGACGCCGGCGAAGACGCAGGGGGGCAAGGCAGCAACTAGCCTCTCCAAGGGGCCCGCGCCACCCCAAGCCGCCATAGCTGAGAAACCTGCAAAGCAGGCCCTTGACCCCCGTCGGCCACCGAACCAGGAGCCGACCGCTGGAGCTGGAGCAGGAGGGGGGAAGGGCAGGACCCCTCCACCGAACCGCGCCGGAGGGCCGGCGGCCGCCAGGGCAGACGGGAGAAGAGCGGACGCCCCACCCCCACGCCCAACAGCCATCAACCCCAGCATCGGCCAAGCCACAGACGCTCCACCCAGACCCAGATCTGGGACGGACTGCCAACAGAGAGGAAGAAAGGAAAAAAAAACACAGAGAAACACCCACTATCGACCTCCCCCACCACAGCCACCATCTCTGAAAGCCGTCGGAGCCGTCGAAGCCCAGGAGAAAGAACGTCGACCGGCCAGCCGAAACGCGGAGAGGGACGCCGCCCACCCCCGTCGTTGGCCCTCGTCGTCCGTCCCCACGGCCGCCCCCGGCTGGAGCTGTATAACTTCGTATAATGTATGCTATACGAAGTTATTACGCGTCCCCACGGATGCCCCCCAGCAGGAGCCCGCCAAGCCGCTGGCGACGACGCCGGCGAGCCCCCCGGAACCTGGAGGAGTGGAGAACGAGGAGGGGGACGACGCCCCAAGCCAACCCATCCTCCACCCTCCGCCACCAGCGCTCCGCCTCAAGAAACTTCGCCGGAGATCACCCAGATCTAGATCTGGAGCACTAGAGGAAGAGAGAGGACGACGGAGGAGAAAACCTCGCCTAGCAGATCCACCAGCGTGGAGTGACGTCGACGAGGAGACGCCGGAGAGGCCCGCCGGCGGCGGGGCAGGCCGGCGGCGCCGTCGCCGCCGCCGCCGGGAGTGGGAACCCTAGTTTTCGCTCCCCTGGGAGAGCACGCGCTGGGGCGCTGGGACGCGACGCCTGCTTTGACTACTTTTTTCATGTTGTAATCAAAATCAGATTTTATGTATATATAAAGAAACAGGCTAGCCATGGTTGGCCGAGTGACTGTAGGCTAGCTTCAAGCTTGGGTTATGTGCTTCATTCTGTGTGATCTGCCAGAAACATAGGGTTAATGATTTGAAAGGGGATCAAGGTTTATTAGCCTGTTCATTCTTGTTTGGTTCCGAGGAACATGTGATGGAGTCCGTGTTGTAGGGTCGGCGTGGTTAATTACCAATACCTTTATTTTTTTTACGGTACATCAAAGTATTGTATACTTTTATGAATAATATTTTAGACAGATCTACTACGCAGCGATCAATGTGTGCCGTAAAACTTGTCCGATTGGGTGGATTGTTGCTCTATCCATTTGATAAGCCGAAACCGTAATTAATTTTTCGAGAGGGCTCAAACTAAAGAACTGGATAAGATGGCCGCGCGCCACCAAATTTGAAGAGATCTCTCTCACAGCGCTGCGATTTGAATACTGCCGGATTCGATTAATTCAATGCTGTGGCGTTGTTTAGGTAGAGGAATCTCTCCATGCGTATTTAAGGAGTTCGTTAGATTTCCCGCCAGCTACACGTCCCGGCCCTACATGCGAAGAAAGGGAGCAATACCTCATTCCTTCCCGCCAAATTTTAATTGCCTCCACAAATGCTTGTTTGTATATATCCTTGCCAGAATGGCCCAAACAGATGTACATTCTGTAGCTGTTTGTGAAACACTGGACATTAATCCAATCTGTTCGGACTAGTTTCATGGTATGGGCACCGAAAACTCCAGCCGATTTATTTTCTTCGGCAGCCCATCCCAATGTACTTTCTAGAACATTTCTTGCCATGTCACCTACCCACGATCTTATAAATGACTCATACGATGATATATCGATAATCACATTCTCCACACCTATATCATGCCTTTGATTGCCGTGTTGCAGTTGGCTACAAAATTACAGACAGCTCAATTCCCTCTGTATATCTATCTTATTCATAAACGACTTAGATAGCTGAGATGGAACATTGCACATTGCGCTACTAATGAAAATCCATGTGGCTTAGCAATAGCATAACCGATCTTCAACTTAAATTAAAGTTAAAAAGTTAATACTGGAAATTTATCAATTTTATACATGCCAAAACGATGAAGCATTTTATAGTCATTTTTGTCGGGTCTCGGATGCCAAACGATGTAGCATTTTTCTCTCTCTTTTTGCACTCTTCAAAACTCTTTCAAATGGTCACAACTTTTACATATTAAAATTTTCCAGCAACTTCTAGCTAAAAAAACACGGCCCTATCGCAAACGACACCTAATCCAATTTTTCTTTTTTTAAAAGAAATACTTTGGTCGCGAATTCCTTGGGAATCTAGAATCTTTTCCTGTTTAATCATGCGACAGGGAGAACAAAGACGACGGGCTACCACACTGCACTCGATCAGCACTAAACTAATCAAGCCCCATAATGCCGGTCAACGGCAGGTGCGCCAAGTGCATCAGCCTGACCAACCGAGAGACTCTCTCGGCCTAGCTTTCGGCGTGTGCGTTACTTCAATTGTCCCCCGGAAAATCTCCGAAAAGATTGGTCGAAATTAACCAGCATCTGACTCTGCAGCATAGCTCACAGAGAAACAATTAAACGACGGCAGGCAGGCATGCATGGCTGCCGTTTGAGCAATCGCGTCGTTTTCTTCTGCGCCAAGATTGTGTAAAGGACTGAAGGTACCAGAGTACGTATACTGCCCATCTTTAGTTTGACGATAGTATAATCGAACTTTTGTATGAATTGGTCGAAAAAACATGTTATCAGAGCCTAACCGTGATAGAGTGTTAAAATATATTGTGTGTTATTCCTCGTCGTCTTAAACTTTCGCGTGAATTAATTGATCCGGGAATCGACTTTTAGCCTCAGAATAAGGCTCTCTTTGTTTGAGCTTCTAGCCAGCTTTTAGCCTCAGAAGCCAGAAGCTCAAACAAACAGCCAGCTTTTGGAACCCACTTCAAAGAAGCCAAAAACCACCAAAAACCCAATTTGTACTGTGATTTGAGTTTTTCCAGAAGCTAGTTTTTTGTGTTTTTTCCCAGAAGCAGTTTTTAGAGAAGCTGCAGCTCAAACAAACAGGGCCTAAGATTGAGACGAAACTCGAGCAGCTAAGGCGGTTCTGGCAGGCCAACCAGAACGTACAACGGAAAGGTAACATATGACTCGGGCCCTATTTTGGAGCCCAACACACCAGGCCGGGCTGGGCTCGGACCTGGCCCCCGTGGGATCAGGCTTTTCCAAGCCTGATCCGAAGCCCAGGCCGGCCCAACGTTTGAACAGGTCTACATATGAGTAGCTGGCCCTGCAGGCAGGGGACGTGCGGGGGTGGTTCGACGGGAGTCGGACGCGCTTCCATCCGACACCAGCGCTGGCCGTTGGATCTCCACATGAGTAGCTGGCCCTGCAGGCAGGCGGAGGCACCCCCAACCGCCGAGAGCGACATGGACGCGTACCGTACGTACTCCATGGCAATGGATGGGCGAGCAGCGCGCAGCGGCATAGTAGGAGTAATGGAAGCCTCCGCCTCCGCCTCCGGCGCTGTCCGCGTCCGCTCGGGCAGCGTCGCTACCAGCGTAGCTGGGATGTTGCGTACATGCCATACACCCATGCGCGCTGCTGGTGCAGTGTATCTTCCGCGCAGAAACTGTGTGCCTGCATGTGTACGGGCGTGTCTGTACGTACGTATCGATGGCATGACATCTACGTGCATGCAATGCACACAAGGAATTGATTAGGATGCAGAGATGCGATGCTCTTGCTCCGTGGAGGGTCAGGGTCGCTCTCCCAGCTCCCAAGAGGATGCATATATATGAGAGGATATACTCTCTATATATGCATGCATGGGTCGATGGGAATTGTTTTTAGGAAAGTATTCAGTCATCTTATGGGGGAAAAAAATGCCAAGGATGTGTGTTGCATGGTTGATTTGGAATTGCCTCTTGCGAAATCATGATCCATTTTCAACGGCGTAGATTTTTCTTTTAATCTAAGTCATTATAATCTGAACCATAATGACCAATTAATGGTGTAGATTTTTCTTTTTTCTCTTCTATTAATGTTGGAATTTCTAGTATTTTAGGATCAATGTGGTGCCTTCATACAACTCTACTTTAATGGTATCTTTTTGTATATTTTTTTAATGGAAATCGAATAGCTAGGTTAACAATAAAAAAATCAGGATATCATTGCAGGAACGAGTGTGCTACGTACCCGAAGCAGACTGTCGTTGAAGCTCTTTTATTATTTTTTTTATCTGCACAAGATGCAAGATGGAAATCTTCCGGCTATATACCTAGCCAGCCTTTGTTCCTTTCATTCGTTAATTTGTAAGAATGCATAGGTTCTACTTCTACTAGCTAGTAGTATATAATGGCCTGTTAACATGGGGGAAAAGAGGACCTGTTTTAGGGGCTAGCTCTAGAAGGATGAACAAAATAAGTGGATCGGAGGCGTGAAGCCAGCGTTGCCGAGCAAATGATTTGATGCGCATCCTTTTCGACGTACGCGTGGGAATGGCCAAATTAACAAGGAACTAGCTAGAAAGAGCAATCCACGAATTAGAAGGGCGTGCCAAGTGATTACCAATTAATTGCACTGCTGTCAAATTGCAAGGAAGTACGTGTATGCTATGTAGGAGTACTAATTAAAAGGGGGGGAAAACACTAGCATTGCATCGTTAGCGGTGATGCTGTTGCTAGCTACTTCCTCCACGGTAAAATAATAGTCGTTTTGAATATTGACATGGTTTCTAAAGCATAACTTTGACCATAATTTATTTATACTGCATTAAAAATAATATTATTATAAAAGTTATGTTAAGACAATCTGCATCTATACGTTTTTATATTCTCAACCTAAATATATAGTATAAAAGTTTTCTATAAAAAGTTTTAAAACTTTGACGTAGAACAAGTTTAAAACGACTACTATTTAATAACGGATGGAGTACTAGCTAACCAGTAATTTTCTCCACAAATTTAATTGCCCTGTTTTATCTCTGGTTTTGGCATTGTTGATCCTTGGCTACCAGTGAGGCAGTTATACATGCATCATTGCATATCCCTTGAAAGAAAAGAAAAGGAAACGGCTGCCATGGCGCATGCATCTCCTTAAAGGTCTTCACTCCTCACCAACCAGTGGTCTGGGCTCTGAACTTCTGCATGGTTACAATTAGGGAGATACGGGTACCAACCATTTTCTAGAATAAACCCTACTTCTCGAGCACTGATTTTGACAGCGATCGTGTCTAATTAATTGGTGATTTACTAACCATCTCGCGCTGTCAGTAGTGGGTGTGCCGACATATCTGAACAACGGATGCTGCTGAAGTAAACAACCTGCCCTGCGATCGATCGCAGACAAAACTAACCCGACACGGATACACTTTTTTTTTCATGTACAAGTTTGCAAGATCTTGCAGATGGCAATTTATCTTCAGAAAATCCTGCAGGCAACAAGCTAGCACTCTTAGCTTGCCATAGCCCTGAACTAACACCTGGAAATATGGTTTACAAAATAGTATGATTTTTTTTTTGGTACTATGCATGGTTCTTTTGGTGTCAGCATTATCGGTGATAATCAGTCTATCCTTCCCCGGTAAGAAACCAAAATAGGTTCGAAATTCCTGATTTGAGTGAAATTTATCCAAACTTTGTTTAAAAAGGCCGATAATATCCAATACGTTTAATAGATCATCACCAATAATTTATTTATTTTTGAACGCAAAGGACAGGAGCTCTGCCATTTCATTCAAGAAGGAGAGAAAGTACAACAATTACACCAGAGTAAAAAGGGGGGAGAGAGAAAGAGAAGAAGGGAGAGGGGAACATCGCGACCCGACCAAGTGAGGGTCGCCACACGACGCCGAACAAACCAAGCCTATAACACCCAAGGGTGCAAAAGCCAACACCGATTTCGCCACGAGAGATGCATGGCCAAAATCCCAGGCACAATGCAAACTTACAACACGAAGCAAGCAAAGGTCCCCAAGGCTGCTAGTTGCCACCACCAGACAAGATGCGCAGAGGGGACAAAAGGAGAGGGACGCCGTCCGCCACCACCGTAAGGGATGCTCGAACAGCAACATCAACGACCCACACCTGCAGCCGCATAGCACGCTCACAGGGCCTGGCGAAGAAGGCCGCCACCACCAAGAAGGAAGCACGGCCCGGGAGTGGCCAACTTGCAGTACGAAAGGTCTTTCGGTCGATGCCTTCAACAAGGTAGAGACGACACGGTCGCCACCATCGCCTGTCCAAACCTGGGTTTTCACCATAACTTCCGAAAGGCAGGAAACCCCACAACGAAGCCTCCAAGGAGGCTAACGACACTCGAGGGCGCCGACAAAGTTGGCCTAAGCAAGAGCCATGACTTTCACCCGGAGTACCTACACCTCCGCAAGCCGCACAACGAGGCCACAAGCCGGATGCAAGAGCCACAGGAGTCAAGGTGCACGGTCTCGTCGTTGAAGCCTGCCGAGCTGAAGAACGGACACCCCCGCTGCAAGGAGGAGGGGATGGTAATGACGCTTCAACACAACCGCCAAGGAGAAGAACGGACGTCGCCATCAACAGGAGGGATGGCGAACACGCTTCCCTCGACGTGCACCACAAGCGAGGATCGCCACCACCACTCGGTCTGCAAGCACAAGCACTGTAGCAACCCGGCCTACAAAGCAGTCGACGCGCGCTGACCTGCTGCACCTACTACGCCGTCGCGCCGTACCGGCCGATCTGCGCGGCCGGCCGCCGGAACCGCTGCCACAACGTCGGTGCGCCGCTTTTGAGGAGCAGAGGAAGGGCCCCACCCGCCAATGCAAAGGGTGGAGGAAGCGGGCCTTGACCGCGCCACTGCGCTAAGGAGAGGAGGGCGCCGACCACCGCCGCCGCACCCTCCTAAGCCACGCCCCGCGCCGGGGAGGGAAGGAGAAGCCGAGGGCCGCCGCCGAGAAGAAGCAGGGGTGGCGCCCGTGGCACCGGATCCGGTGCGCGGAGGACGAAGTGCAGATCCGGCCACAGCAGCACGCCCTTTAGGGAGTCGATAGCCAAGGAGGGCCGCTCCCCCACCCAAGAGCACGAGCACCGCCCTGCAGGTGTCCGGCCGTCTGCACACCGCTGCGCCGCTTGCCACCAGGCCGCCACCTCCAGGAGCCGTGTGGGCCCGCGACCGCCGGATCCGGCCTCCACGGCACTGGATCCGGCCACCGCGGCGCCGTCTCCGGCCGGAGCAGCCACTGGCTGGCTGCCGCCCACGCACGAACGGGAGGAGGGAGAAGGAGAAAGGGGACGGGTGGGAAGGAGGAGAAGGGGGAGGGCGGGCGGCGGCCGCCGCCTTGACCAGCCATCGGCGGCGGCCGGCTAGGTTTCCGGCGAGGAGGCCTCCAACGGGGGGAGGTTGGGTCGCCACTCGGGTCGCCCAGCAGGACGACGCGGGGCCCGTTTTTGTAGAGTCGAGCTTGTCACCTATAATTTTTTAACTTAATTTTTGTTCAAAATTGACGATTATTGCCAATAAATTTTGATTGTTCCTACGGGCATGCATTACTGAAAGGATCGCTATGCCGCCTAGAGGGGGGTGAATAGGCGAATAAAACGAAATCGCGGAATTAAAACAACTCAAACAGTGACCAGTGCGTCGGATGTTCCGATCTGGTCCAGAGAGCCCTCCGTCGGATGTTCTGATCCGGGTCGGATGTTCCGACGGCGTCGGATGTTCCGATCCTGGGTATTCTGGATCTGTCGAAAACCTGCAGTAAAACTGATTTCTCGCAAAACCAAGGTTAGATCTATTCAAGAATACTTAGAACAAACCAACACAAATAGTAAAAACACCAAATCAAGACCAAGACAAAAACACGACGATTTTTGTTTACCGATGTTCGGATCTTTGAAGGGAGATCCTACTCACCGTTAGGGAAGACACAAAGTCCGGATCACCAAGACCCTAATCCCCTTACCGATGAAGCACACAGCACTCACCGACGATCACTAGTTGAATCATTTTCCTTGCGGAGGTAGATTCGCACCTTCACAAACTCCGGAGGCACGCCACACAAAGATCGGCGACTCACCGGCGACACCTAGCCGTCTAGGAGCCCTTCAAGCCTCCAAGAGTAACAAATGCGATGAAGAAAAGTAGGAATCGCTAAGTGCTCAAGAATAGAACTCTAATCCGTGGAGCACTTGGGTTCGTATAACTTCGTATAATGTATGCTATACGAAGTTATTACGCTTCCTTTTTTTTATTTCTCCTACAAAACCAAACACACACACGTTAAAAATATTCAAAATATTCGCTCAACAATCTTCTTCTTGATGAGTGATTTGACAATACGTCTTTTTAATTCAAATTCTCTCTTTTATCTCTTTTATGCTCTCCCTCTCAAATTCAAAAAACTTAGGCCCGGGCAAGGCCCGGCGGCCGGGCTTCAGATTGAGGCCCGAGCCTGGCCCGATGCACTGGTCGGACCGGGCCCGGGCCAGGTTTCCCATGATCTGGTTACAGCCTAATCCATGCATCAAGCCACACGTGTCAATATTAATCCAACAAATCCAGCTGTGAATCAAGATAAAATGCAACGTGTGAAAACTATCACTGATCTCAGATTGGTAGGATGAATACCGCACATCGGCCGTTATATATATACTGTGTATTACACATAGATTACAGAGGAACAAATTAACACAGAAGCTAATAAGCCGGGGAGATAAGTAACAACATCATGAGATGATAACGTTCGCTAACAACCTACACTTATCACAACAACCTCTATCTTATCTCTTAACACAGCGAATTCATCACGCCATACAACAAATCAATTTAATGACATCAAATTTCTCGCAGCAGCATCCATCGATATATCCTCACTCATGGACTCATGGTCATGGCAGCACAGAGCAGCAGGCCTAAACGGCTCCACGATCACCGTCCCTACCGACAATCCCGACATGGGCGAGCAATGCCCAGAGGAGCGTAATGAGCTCGCCACCCCGGGCGACGGCCTCCGCTTGTCCGTCGAGGTTCTGAAAGGATCGCTATGCCGTCTAGAGGGGGATGAATAGGCGAATAAAACGAAATTGCGGAAATAATAAACTTGAACAGTAACCAGTCGGTCGGATGTTCTGATGCAGCGTCGGATGTTCCGACGTGGTACAGTACACCCTCCGTCGGATGTTCTGATCCTGGGTCGGATGTTCCGATGGCAGTCGGATGTTCCGATCCGGGGTATTCTGGATCTGTCGAAAACCTGAAGTAAAAACTGTTTTCTTGCAAAACCAAGGTTAGATCTATTCAAGAATACTCAGAACAAGCCAATACCAATAGTTTAAACACCAGATCAAGACCAAGACAAAGAACACAGCGATTTTGTTTACCGATGTTCGGATCTTTGAAGGGAGATCCTACTCACCGTTAGCGGCGGCGCCCTCGCCGCCGGCCGCTCCGCCGCCCCATCCTCCCGCCGCCGCGCCTCCCCCGCCCACCCTAACCTCGCCGGCGCCGCTTCGATCCCCCATCCACCGCCGCCCGACCGCCATCTCCCCCCTCCCCCGGCTCCGGCGGCGCCGCGCCGCCTCCACCGCCGCCCTGACGATCCCGACCAACCGCCGTGCCTCCGCCTACCCGACCTCCCTCTAAACCCCGGGGAACACAAAACCCCTAACCCCAACCCCCCGAACCCTAAACCCTAACCCGAACCGGCCGGCGGCGAGCTCGAGGGCGGCGACGGCGAGGTCGACGGGGAGCTCGACGGCGGCGAGGTATGCTCCCTCCTTCCTCCTCCCCCTTCTTCCTCCTCTGCACGTTCTTGAAAAATTGACTGGGTCGGTATGCCACCGCCCAATCGACTGGGTTTAAGCAAATCCGATATTGTTATGCGTTAATGGTATGATTAAATGGGACAAGAAAGTACACCGTACATGCGCCTCGGGAACGTGCAGGCAGGCAGCATAATTTAAGAACCGGATAGCCGGGATAGGACACGCGCTGCGTGATATAGAGATAGATCGAGCAAGTCGTTATACAGACAGCCCATATGAAAGCCAGAGTATTTTCGGCAAGAAGTTATACATGGCCACAAAAATATGTTTTTTTTTTGCTAGGTAGACAGTCTATGTGCATTACACCATCACACACGACTAGCGTCAAACATTCGACGACAATTTTCGACCAACTATCCAAATGATGGTATAATTAACTTCATGACGGGGGTTGCCTATCGGGAATGGATTTATGAGGTCAAATAGTAATGTTTGTGAGTATAACGGCAAAAGTCTTGTCTGTACAAATGTTTTTGTGTGTCAGCCCGTGAGTCAGGAAAAGTGTTTTGACAAACGATGAGTCAGTGCTGTGATTTGGCCCGGTGCATAAAGAAAATGTGAAGGGCATTTGGAGTCTAATTTTAAAAAAAAACATGCGCTGAAACTAAGAGAAATCCACACATATCATGTTTACACCACCTTCCACGACTTGGTAGCATTGGTGCAACTACCTCGTCTCGGAAATAATGTCGGCGGCAAATACCGCCGCATTGCTCTTGAAACCGACGACACAGCTCTTGCTGATGACAAAAGTTCGTCAACACAACGTGGACAACATAGGTAACCAATGTCGGCGGTACATAAGATAACCGTCGACAATTTCGCAGGGCTAACCCGCTGGCGAAACACTTTGTCGGCGGCCAGGTCAGCCGACAACCCATAACATGCTGATGACATCATTGCTAAAATGGCGCTCTGTCAAGTGGGGCCCATGGGTCAACCATGAGACCCCACATTAGCTAATTCCCTGACATATATCTCTTCATCTCATTGATGGCGATGGCTTTCTCTAGGTCTTTCCACCCATTGCCACTACCGTGTGCCCCTCCCTCATCGCGTGCAAAGTTAGGTCTGCAGCCTTCATCCTCCATTTGGTTGACAGGCGTCCTTTAGGCAATGCCAAGCAGCCTTGTGACCCGGAGCTCAGGGTGACACTGGAGACCAGGAGCCTGCATAGGGCCATACCATTGTCTCGTGGGAGGTAACTTTAAGGGAAGAAAGGTGTAGATCTAAGGTAGGGAGGATAGTACGAGCAGCTATGGAGCAACATAGGGCTTGGCGGAAGTGCGTTGACAAAAAGTATGCCCACCGACAAAAAAATGCATGTCGATAAATCTTCAATTTTTTTAATCGAAATTTCTATCGGCAATAAAATATGCATCGGCAAAGTGTTTTGCCAATAGGACTTTAAGCGACAATATCATTTGATGAAAAAATATTTTACCGACAGACAAATTGTAGCCATATATTGATTTGTAGGAAAAAATTTGCTATTAATGTGTCATAGTGTAGTGGTATCATTCTTATTTTCTTTTTTGTTCTTTTTTAAGATGGAGCTCACATGTAATTTTCTTCATCCCTTCTTCCTATCTCATTCTCTCTCTCTCACCTTTCTCGCTTGGTTGGGCATTGTCTATCCCACACGGCCCACCACAACCCAACACATTACTGTCGTCCACCGGCCACCATGCTCTGTCATGATGTCGCTAAGACTAGCCAAGTCACCATCTTCCATGACTTTCAGATAATTACCATCGCTAAGACAAAGAAAGAGGAGGCAAGGAGAAATGAGTGATGGGTCGACCTGGTTTCAATGAGTGTGATAGCTGGCGGCGGCATAGCATGAGCTTGAACGAACAATGACAACTCAAGAACTTCATTGACACACACATAGAGATAGATAGAGAGCCAGACAGAAAGGGGTAGCAGTTTAGCCAATTCGGATGAGAGCAACATTGGCGGCGAGTAGGTGGCGAGGCACAACATTGGCTTGGGGCAACAATGACAACTCGAGGACATCACCAGCCCGTGCGTGCCCCCCCCCCCCCCAGAGGGGGAGAGAGGGAAGATGGGCAGCGGTGTGACACTGACATCAGGCGTCGGGCGTCGAGGCCGCATGGGCTAGCCAGCACCCAACTAAGCAGGAGAGATGAAGAGGGAAAGAAGGGATGAAGAAGATAAAGACATGTGGGCTCCATCTTAAATTTTTTATGTAAAAGAAAATAAGAATGCCACATAGACTATCTATATAGCAAAAATAACCATCTTTTTATGGCCACTTATGCGGTGTTGTCGTAGCCTTGTCATCAAAATTGCCCTATACAAACTAGAAAACTTCATGTACCTACGGTGCAATTTAATCTTTTTGAATTAACTAAAGAAATTTATCTTTGATATTTAAACTCTAAAATATTTTAAAAAGAGAAAGATGCCCCTATGCATTTGCGCGACTAGATTTATGCCAAGCGTTAAGAGAAATTTGTTCCAAACAAACAACCAGTCATTTCAATCCCTTTTCAAGAAGCCAAAACCCCCAAAAGCTAAAATTATACTTTGACTTGAAAAACAAGTTCAATATGGTTTTTCTACCTTTTGCGGATTGTAAAAACTAACTTCTCAGGGTCAAAAGCCAGAAACATTTTTTAGGCTTTGTTTGTTTCAGCTTAAATTAAATTAAATAAAATTAAATAAAGATTTGTTATTTTTGTATAAACAAATGATGAAATATTTTATAGTCGTTTTTGTGGGATTTTAAATAGTTTTTATCAGAGTTCGTAAAGTATTTTTTTCACAAGTTTTTAAGCTTTTAAAGACTTTTTTTAAAAAATCACTATTTTTCAGATTAAAATTTTCAATAACTTTCGATTGAAACAAACAATACCCTAGAGAAACCACAGCTCAAACCATCGATGCCTAGGCACGGAAGACTCGTCCTCGGTGTCGCAGCATAAATTTGCTCCAATTTTAAAGGATTTCGGCGTACGTGCGCGTACGTCAGCCTGCTTTGACTTTGAGGGCGTGCATGCATGCGCGGCGTCCGTATAGCCATGGGTTTGGGACATGGGTGAACGCAAAGAAGATAAGTTGGGGGAGGATGAGAGGAAGGAGTCCCACGTGCGTGCCGCATCCCACGTGTTGCATGCGTGTGCGCCACCTTGGCTTTCCAGGGTCGCATGCATGCGGCAGGCAGGCGGAATCCTCGAAACCTGGCTTCGATTCCCTGCGAACCTAGATCTTATTTTTTGAGCGTATGATTGCGTTGATGTATTACTGTAGCAAATTTAATAGCGCTCAAAAAAAGGTTTAAAGATTAAAAAAATTAATTAAAAAATAGTTTTAGGATCCTTAAGACTACTAAAAGACACGAAAAAATCGTTACAAATTATTACAATATATAGGCTATATAAAATAACAAAATTTGCTACAGTAATACGCAACGGTAAGTAACGCTGAAAAGAACAAGGCCCTAGAGTCCTAGACACACACCGGCTGTACTTCCCAAAGGCCAATATTATTACAATCTTTTCTCTCTCGGTGTTGTTCTCAAGTCAGTATCGTATCTGATTATCTATGTATTTTAGTGATATAGGATATTTTTGAGAACTTGTATAAGCGCATTTTAAGTAGTTGTTTTGCTTAGTTTCTGATCTTTTTAAAATCTTTTATTGGTTGCTTCAAGATTCTTTAAAACCGGTATCAAGAAGTTGAACAATTTACCTTTTGAAACGTCCTATCTCGCTAATCAGATTCGGTACAACTCGAGAACAACCTCTCGATTTTACAAACAATACGAGAAAGTTGTGAACCCTTGTATGAAGGCTCAACGCGTCTAAAAGGAATAGTTTTGGGGGCTTATAAAAGAAACACTAAAATAACACGGAGGAATATTTACAAAGCATCATAGCGTTTACCCGTAAAAATGATAGATTTTCCCGTTGTATAATTTAATGTTAATTTAAGCTTGACAGTCGATGGCTACTCTCAAGAATCCCAGATGTATCATGCGCCAATGCAATGGAATTGATTCTTTTGCGAGACAAGTTAAGAGGGCAGATATATATATCGAGCTTGCCAGGTCCATCCTGTACGTACACAACCCCACACATGGCCGGCCGGCATGCCGCGCCGCCGGCGCCACGACGTCGCATCACCTCACCGGCCGGCCGGCCATTTCCTCCGTGGCCTTTTATTGTCCCTTCGCCCTCGATCGATCCACTGCGATGATCAGCCTCCCCCGCATGTGCGCCCTGGCCCCCCGGTTGGCCACTCACCGGTGAGGCATGCAGTGACCTCCGTCCGGCCGGCCGGTACGCAGGCTCGCCGCCGGCCATGACCACGACGGCTCAGTGATCGATGTATCACGCCATACGCTTTGCCAATCGCCATGCACTTGCTTGCATGCATCTTGCTGATATTCCATGGAGCTATAGCTTAGTAATGACTCGTCATGCGAGTTTAGTTCTGGAAAGATCGATCGATGGATGGGGCGTGTCAGTGGCTGGCTGGTCATGCAATGGCAGCTTTCATTCACTTTGCTGTGGCAACCGTCGACATGGCGCTGGTTAATTGCTGCTCCGATGGAGATATCTGATGATGCCTCCGTCTGATCCCTGTGCGGTGTTCTCAGTCTCACGTTGTGGAGCTGAAATTGAACCGGGAGAAATGCGTCTACACCTACGCAAGTCTTCGGACTTATCTCGGCTGTTGCTACGGTAAAATTCAACTCAACTTTAAACCGAAACAAATAAGACCTTAGTAAATATTGTTTGGAACGGATGTCCTATCAAGATTGGACATGAGAGTCGAGGCCAAACTACTGCCTATGACTTTGTTAGGCCTAATTAGTAAATATTGTTTGGAATGGATGTCCTATCAAGATTGGACATGAGAGTCGAGGCCAAACTACTGCCTATGACTTTGTTAGGCCTAATTAGTAAATATTGTTTGGAATGGATGTCCTATCAAGATTGGACATGAGAGTCGAGGCCAAACTACTGCCTATGACTTTGTTAGGCCTAATTAGTAAATATTGTTTGGAATGGATGTCCTATCAAGATTGGACATGAGAGTCGAGGCCAAACTACTGCCTATGACTTTGTTAGGCCTAATTAGTAAATATTGTTTGGAATGGATGTCCTATCAAGATTGGACATGAGAGTCGAGGCCAAACTAGTGCCTTGTTTATGACTTCGTTCGCTAGTTTTTCTTAAGACGGGAGGTTCCGGGTCCTTGGTGTGGGGCACAGACAGGTGGGGCCGACCGTAGATGAGCGAAGCAGGGAGGAGGATGAAGGGTGGCCCCATGGCCCCTCATGCATGAGTAGGCAGAGAGTACTTACATGGCAATTAGTGGCCTAAACCAGCAAGTCCAGCCAGCACAGCTGGGAAATTATTAAGCTGCTCTGCTCATGCCCAGAAACAGTTGGGAGCAGTAATCATGGGATCATGATGGTGTTTTCTCGGCAGCTTGATTTTTGGGCATGTATGATCACCATGCATTAGAGGTCACAGTTAACCCCAATATATTACTACAGATTAGAGCCATTTGAGAATCAGCTAAAATATATGGTTGGTAATAGTCAAAGTCAGAGTATATTGCTGGTTGTTTCAGTGTCTATTTGGTTGGATTTAACCAATTTTTTTTTTATCTCCCTCTCTCTCTCTCTCTCTCGGTAGCTTTGGCCGGGGATTTGGAGGTATGAATGCACGCAGGACGCTCTGGGAATAAGCAACCGACTTTCAAAGTCAATATCAGAATGATTCTTCCAGTCTACTACTCCTTCAGAAAAACTTCAGAGTTTCAATATATATATACTCGCAAGTTGCTAAATCCTTAACGTGCTGCTCACATGCAATGTGCAGCCAAGTAGAGGGTTAAGTGCCTAACTAACCCTGCCATGATCAATTAAGTTGACCTAAAGATCTCTACAGTTATTGACAATACTAGGGTAATGGCACGTTAGCACGGTCAATCAGGGACATTTTAAGTTATACCCATTCTAATATTGATAGTCGTGCAATAAGGTACGCTAGAGTAAGAGATCGTCTGAACCGGTACATCACACGTGTACGATCAAGACTATTTATTGTCGTCTTACCCTGGCGTACCTTATTTCACATCTTGCAAAAAAAAAAAAAACTTCAAGTTCTTGCATAGGTCCAGAAGATGTCTCTAGACTGTGGGCAGATCTCCCTACCTAGAGCCAGTAGCTAGATTGAGTTAAGAGTTTGGGGATTCGAGATCTAACATAAATCAAGTCATTAACTAGCTAACTAACTGATCCCCCTTTGTGGCCACTGTTCTTATTGACTGGGGGTGCATAGCTGCATACACGCTGCTTGGCAGCAAGGGGAGAGCATGCACGCACATGCCCGTCATGTGGTACAGCCACTCTCTCATTAGGTGGCCAGCCGTGCATGCATGTGTGTGATTGTGCGTGCAAGTACACATGCAGACGCAGAGCAGACGCAGCCCCAAATTGGCACTCACAGAAAGGCTTCTGTGCTAAGTTAAGCTAGCCATAGGATACTGGCTTGGTGATTTACCAAGCAATGAAGTGATCTTGGGGATGGGAGGCATGTGGATGTTCGGTTTAGGGCAAAGCAAAGAAGCAAGCGAGGAAGAAAGTGGTTCTGAACCTTTTTTTTTTTTTGCCAGCAAAGTTGTCTTTGGGAAATTTTTCTTTGGATGTTTTTAGATTATTGGCTGGATAAAATCATTTGCCAGCCTGATGGTTCTGTCTTGAAGAAAACCTCTTGCAAGAAAATCTGAAGTGACCATTGAGCTTCAGCTAAGCTGTGCAGTAAAGGGTGTTAGTGAGAGAAGGTCCACAGTATTCTGTGTGCTTCATTTTGGCTGCTGTCTGGTACTCTTGGTGAAGAATGGTGAGCTGAGAAAGTTTTGTTTTTATTTTATTTTATTTTGAGCATGACCTCAAGATTCTCCCCCTGGAAGCTGTGAAATCCCATCTGAGGGATCTTAAGTTGTTAAGAGGACCAAGGTTTGGCCCATTACTGTGTTGGCTATTCGGCCCATTTGAACCCATTGGGATAGGCCAGAGCAAAACTTGCCCCCAACGTAAAGCTTCAGCGCGTCGGGTGGGCCAGGCCTTATCTGGATGCCTAAAGAAGAAGAGAAGATCCCTGAACATTATTATTCCTGCTTTAAAACGCAACATGCTGGCCCGTCTCTCGAAACAAATTTTGACTTAGAGGGAAGTGAGCACCAAGCAGCCCAAGAGACCCCTTATTTCCTCGATTTTTTTAATATATATTTTTCAAAATAAATAAATAGAAAATAGACGCCACTCGCTATTCAAACGGATTATAAATCCACCAATTCAAAGAACAAATTTTATATAACCCACCAAATGGACGGACAACATTTAGACAACCCCGGTTTGGTCGGAGGGAATTTATCATTCCTAATAACGTTCTGCAACTGCATGCACTGCATGCATGCATGAAAGCACTGGGCATGCACATAGGCATCCTATGCTGCCCTGCCTTGCATGTGCATATACCTCTTGGTGTATTATAGCTAGTGTCTTTGGTGTGTCTTCTAAGCCCACTAGTTGGCATGGTTATTTTGTTTGGATTGAAGCTATTTGGGGAGTTGGAAGTTGGAACCACACCCAAGAGGTTTTCAGAAGTTTAAATTCTCATGCATGCAGTGGCAGTAGGATTTTTAATGAACTGTGTTTAGAACTCGGACTTAAGCTTCCCTGGTAGAGCTAAACTACATTCTCATGCATGCAGTGGCAGTAGGATTTTTCAGTAGCAGGATGTTTTCAGAAGTTTAAATTCTGCCCGACCAACCGGCGGAATTTAGATTTCGCCCAACCAACCGAAGAGTTTTTCAGTCATCCGTTCAGCCTAAATCTCGTCTGTCCATTTGGCGGATTATATAAATTTCGTCCGTCGGATTGACGGGATTTACGATCCAACAGATAGAATGGTGAGAGACATCTATTTATTTAATTTTAATAAAATAAATATTATTTGTTCATTTTGAGAAAAATTAAAATATAAAAGATTAAAAAGTCATATTTCCTCCCACATCTTTAAAAACTGTAGCGAAAATCAGGATTTTGGGGAGTTGGAACCACACCCAAGAGGCTCCCCGTGTGCTACTGTATTTTTTAAAAGCAAAAGGAATTCATCTTGACCTAATAGTTAGAACTACAGAAAAAAACTATTATAATTCAATATCAACTACAGAATCAAAACCTACTTATAACCGTTTTAAGATTTACATTACCCTCACTAAGACCCAACATTTACAACACGTATAGTGCTTGCACTAGTATGATATATACTAAGTTTTTTTTGGCACATTCTCAAAGCATGTCTTTTCCTCGTGAGAGATGATGCACAAACATCCAAATTCAGCGCCTCCATCATTCTCTTATGATTTTGCCTCTATTAATTGTATCTGCAAATCGACAAAAGCAGCTAACGTCGTTGTGGAGAGTAACTCTACATAATGACCCGACACAAACTTCCCACCACAGGAGCCACAAATTCCAATAATCCTTAAACAGGCCGAGGATCTTGGCAACAACCCCACCAAAGACAAATCTTAATAGCCCGCAAACAGATCGAGGATCATGGGTAACGACCCTACCAAATATGTCATCGAGAAGGTCACGGAAATCAAACATCACACCACATAAACTTAGAAGGATATCTTATTACAATACTAAGGCTTTGTTCTTTTCAGCTTAACGGCTTAACAGCTTAACAATTTAACGACTTATCTACGTTTTAAAAACAAATATGCTTTGGGTTTTTTTAGTTTGTTTTTTCGTTGTATTGAAGGTGGGTCCTAATGCTTTAAAAAGCAAATCAAACAAAATAAATTCGAATCTCGAGACTACCTTGAAAAGCTTTCGAAATTCGGTCATTTCAGTCGTTCAACCGTTCAGATGAGCTCAAAAGAACAGGACCTAAATTGTTGCCACAAAGAACATGATGACTAACTAATTCTAACCCTATAAATTTTCTAGATGAGAATAAAAAACAGAAGTTTCAAGACTAGAAGAAGGTCTCATCACCTCCTAACTTCGATGAGATTGCTAGAAGCCTAGAATTGGAGGATGAGGGAACAGATGCGCTTTGGCTGCTAGATTGTCACCCTCTGCCTTTTTTTTCCACCATGCATGGCCCTTCATCTAAATCACGTAACACAAGAAACATACAACTTGTGCTACAGTATTAGAGACACGAGTTTGGCTTCTTAAATTTGTATTGGTATAATAGACTCCCCAGATTTACAGTTTTGATATAGGGTTAGTGATTTGGATGGGTTGGATCAGGTTAGGTATCGCATTGATCGAACCCAGCCTCACTGAGACCCCAAAATCTCACCCTACCCTAGACCTGACCCAACCCGTCGGGTCCTCGGTCTGCCCTGGACACAATGATAGAGGGGGAGATCTAGAGATAGAAGCACCATGCACTATCTCACTCGCCCACTCTGACTTGCGATTTGTGATTTGTCTCATGCTTCTTTCCTCTGATCCTTTCCTCTGCCTTGTCACCTCTCTTCTACTGTGTTGCTCCCCACTTCTAGGGATAGAAGCACCAGGCACTCCCCCTATTTCCTTTGCCTTTAGGGTCGTCCCCCTCCTTTGCCTGCGATGTTGATGGTGAGGCGGCGTTGCCCTCCTCGCCGGTGGATGGCCGTGAGGTGGCAAGTGATGGGGCGAGCGATTGCAGAGGAGAAGGTGGTAAGCGACGATAGAGGCAAAGACGGTGAGGGATGGCAGGGCGGCGAGCGACGGCGGAGGTGGAGCCTGCGAGGAAGGAGTCGATGACCCGAGAGATTGCAAGATGGGAAAATAATTCCTATGCCACGGCGATGATTCTTTCCACGTGGAAGTGAACGAAGATGGGCGAAAATTCCCTCCCTCACGGACTCTCAGAGATGATCGGACTTTAGTTCAGGGAAAACCGGAATTGGGCTTCCAAAGGAGCCCTGCAATCTCCCCCGTGCGCACCCACTTGGCACGTGCGCATGGATAGACTACGAGGCTGTTTCTTTGCGCCAGGGGCCAGCGGCCAGCGGTGAGCGGTCCCGCCATTTTCCCGCCGGCGCTTGGTTTAAACGTGGTGAGCAGCGCCCAGCAGCCAAAACGCGCGGGAGCAGCCAAATCGCGGTGAAGCGTGCAAAGAAACACAGCGTACCTATTCCTGCTCCTGATCGATTCGGTGCGTAAGCGCGTGCCGGCTCTTCGATCGGCGCCTTCCCGCCGGCGCACATGCAGGCGTGCCAATGCGCACGCACGCACGCACCCTAGCTCACTTCCTCACTCGCACAAGCGTCGTGCACACGCAAGTGACTTATCGCGTCGCATGCATGGACCACCTCACCTGTTCCTTCAGGTGGTTGCATTGCGTTGCAGTACGGCACATGTGAAGTGAAGCAGCTGGCTGGCTAACACGGCTTGCCCACCCATCACCTTTGGTTCTTTTTTCTTTGATAAAATCAGCGCCTTTAGTCACCTCAGCTTTAGATGCCACAAATAAATAGGGCCAGTGACCTCTGGTCAGGCCGCCCCGGACGATGAGTGCAAGATCGTATTGTACATAGTGCAACATATGGATAATAAATTAGCCAATTAAACAAAATATAAATAATATGAGCAATAACGCATCGATGACATGAAATAACATATTTATTATGTACTATGCAAGATTGGAATGCAAAGCAACAAGTATCATGATAAACCATAAAGAACATGGTAGCCAGCAAATCAAGTGAATAAAATCACCATTGAGTTGATTTAAATAGCTCTCAGAATTAAACTAGTTGCTGAAAAACAGTCGCCCAAGTCACGGTACTCAATGATATCACAGGCAAAATACAATCTGAGATTAATATCAAGGATTAGACAATCATTTCTGCTCTGTTTTAGAATGGAATTAAGTTCAGAACATCCCAATTTAGCCAAACAGATCTACTGATATACGAGTACTCAAGTTAATAGCCACTGGACATAAATCAAAGCAATTTGAACCAACCAAACAAAGCCAAAGTGCTAAGCAAAGGTAACAGAATTAATAATCAGATTACTAAAAGCAATCTGAACAGCACACAAGTACCGCCGAATGCACACATATCAAGATAACAAGTATCCAGGGACTTAAACATCAATAAACCATGGCATGGATTCACTACAGGAATGTGTATCAGTGTCGGCGGCTAAAGCCCCCGACATATGTCCAAATACCGCCGATATTGACAAAACCTCGCCGACGCTGTTTGGCCGACATAGGTAAGCTATGTCGGCGGCCCCGCCGATAAATTGGAGACATGGGAAGGGCTTTCCTGCGGTCGGTCTATGTCGATGACATTTCTAGCCGCCGATATAGCATTTGGCAAACGGTCTCGGCTCTCTGACTTGTGGGGTCCACGACACGATCGAGGTCGCGACACGTGTCAGCATATATTTCGGCGGCTTTATTCCAAGCCGCCAACACAGGTCCTTGCTGCTAAGCTTCTGCACCCCTCTGGACCTATGTTATATCGGCGGTATATTAGTACCCAAAAGATTCTCCAATTGGTTCACTGCTCAAAACAGCCACAAAGGAGTCTCGTAAAATCTTACGTAGCTTCGGATTCGTGCCGACAAGGAAGGCAGCGAAGAAAGAGAAAGCGCGAGCAGCTCGCTGTCCCAAAAAATAGATCGCTGGGCTACACCTTGTAACCACCAACGAGATGACCCGAAGATACGATGCCTGTGGCCCCCACCACGAACCGAGCCGAGGTGGCGACCCGAGGAGCAGAGAAAGAGCAGCACAGGGACTCGGCACCCAAACCCGTGGTCAACGGGTACCTGAGTCGGAGAGGGCGAGCACCACCACCACGAAGACCACCGCCTTTGAAATTTTAAATGTTAAATCTGAATAATTACAGTTTAAAACCTTTGGACTTTTTATTTTCTTTTTTTAAAAATTGAAGTTGAAAAATTCATTTTTTTTATATTTGAACGTAAAATGAATTAAGAAGTTCTAATCATGATCGTGTATACATACATATAATAATTCATTGATGATAAATAAATCTGCCATAGTATTGATTAGTGCCCTCACTTTTTTTCATGCATGGATAGAGATGAAATGGATTAATGACTTTCATGTATTTATTAATAGAAATTAAATAGATTGGTTACTTTGCATGGATGTGCTCTTACGATAGATCTTTCCATGGATGAGTTCTTGCCCCCTATGGGTTAAGATCTAACCAAAGCCCTTGAATCAAACGGTCTAAAACAATCTAGGTGCGTGCTAAAAATCCTCACTTTTGTTCATCGCCATTTCTTTGAACCAAACGCTTCAGGTTTCTTGAAGTCAATTTTTAAAGTTCGCTCGAACCAAACGGATCCGGTTTCTTCAAGTTCAAACTGAGCATTCCAGTCATTCAGTCATCCGGCCATGCATCCAACTAGTGTTACTTTCAGTTTCAGGGTGACTTTCGTTCAAAAAAAGTTTCAGGGTGACTGGGTGACAGGTGATTGCCCCCGGCTCATTCCTTCTGTTGTATGAAGTTGAACATGTCATGGCTCACGACCACAACAACCCACCGTATTATTGTTTGTGATGACCGCCACACTGAAAATAATATCATGGATGGAAGTCTCTTTAGCTAGCTAGGGCGGCAAGGACGAGGAATTCTTCAAACAGTTCACCTACCATCATCCAGTCTTATTAGTTGCAACTTAATTATAAAGATCTCTCTTAGAGATAGGTTAGTGTAACCATCAACCATGCATGACCATGATGTACATATGCTTGCTGCAAAGGATCTCTGAAACCTTTATTTCCCACTCTACAAACTCATGGTAAAATGGTCCTTTGCTCTCTTGCTGCCGAGTTCACAAAACAGTTTCAGGTGTTGGCATTGCTGCTCTACAATTAGTCATCAGCAACATATCACTGCTTAAGTGCCACCATTGCAATAAAGAAAGGACAAAAGCGAGAGAAAGAGATGGCGCAGTACAGGGAGTCTCATGGGATTCATGATATTTGCAGCCCTGATGCCATGGAAGCAATGATGCTACTCATCTCCCTTCTCTGCTGGCTTTTCTGCCAAAAAAAAGAGGGATGGCTCTGAAGAAACTTCCAGCGCAGCTTTCTGGTGGGGAACATGTGAGCAGACTGATGGGGGAGAGCTGAGTTCATCACTGTCAAGGTCAGATGAAATCTGTCCTTGATCTTTCTATACCGGTGCTTTTTGATAAAGATGAGACTACTCGAAAAGGATTGGAGGAAAGAATGGAAGTTGGTAACTACCGGGTGGAAGAATTAGATGAAAGTAAAATCTAGCTTTTGTCGGGTTTTCTTTTTTCTGACGGTTTTCAGAAAAGAAAGAAAAACTATAAGTTGCAAATGGTCTGCCCTATGTGATGATTTTTTAAAAGAGAAATACATGATGGTACGTTAGCCAATGCCCTTTTTTTAAAAAAAAAATGTAGTGAATGTCCTATTTTTTTTTAAAAAAAATGAATGGCATTTGAGAAGAGCTTATTGCATGGAAACCAACTGCTATTCCTTCGACAGAATTGAAGTTGATTCAGAGTCTAATGTGCGAGGCAAATCTTGATATTCTTTATTGTACCTTTCCTCGTAGGCGCTAATCATATGTATGATTGATTGATTGGTCTTTGGACCACCCAAGTTTCCATTGCCATGAACATGTAGTTTGGAATGCATAAGCTCAAAGGTTAAACAAGTTCTTCCCAGAACTGTTTAGTAATGTCATCTCTACATGTGAACCAATCATGCATGTTCGGTATTTCTAATTAGCAGGCCAACAACCATAATTTGGTGAGTCCCAATGCATACCTTACTGTATACGCACGCCCTAAAGGGTAGATTTTTCTGCCCTAAAAAGAATCATTTCTTTGTATCTTCAAATAGATCGCCCACACAAAGAGAATTCTGATGGATGACATGAAACCACTTCGGCGCCAGGTCAATTATCAGAGAGGCATCTCCGAATACGCGGATCAAGCCACATCGCCTTTGGGGAAAAAAAATCAAAGATTCTATCAGGGAAAAACTACACCTATCATTCTCATTTTTCCATAACGTAATTTTGCCCGGCACCCTCTGTTTCATCTGCCTGTCGCTTGGGCTGACAAAAATGCGCTTATATCTCATTTTTGTCGGTTGTTTTTCGGTCGATGAAACTAATTTGGATTGACGAAGATATATCGTTTTCCTTTAGTTGTTATAACATCAGGTGATGTAGCTACAAGCCATGCCACATGGTAGAACATAAAGAAGTTTTGGATCAGTACGAACTGTCTATACACTGTTTTTTTAATAAAGGACAGGAGAACTGTCATCTATTAATTAAAAGCGAATGAGTTTACAAAGTTGTGGGTTTTAAAGCCTCCCAAAGGGCGCACATTATAAGTAGGAAGAAAATGGCTACTTATATACACAATTGCATAAGTTGGCATCAAGATTGTCTACAAGTGGTATGGATATTGGGAAAACATATTCTATGCACATAGAGCATCTGTGCACATGTGCAAACATTAAATCTTAGCTCTCCATTCTGCATCCAATGGCCACTAGCTTTTTGCAATTCGCCTCTCCCACCTCTCCTTATCTCGGCAAAAAAAAATTCTTTTCTCTATGGATGAGAGTTGAACGCGGAGATTTAATGCACGCACATATGCAAAGGATATGTTCCCTATAGTTTCAAACGGTTGTTATCTGTAATCTCATTGATTTATGCAGGCCCTCGGACAAATGCAGGATGTCCTCAAACGCACTGGCTGGCTGTCCATCTGAGTTGAAATCGATGGCTACCTTTCTTCCTTCCTTCCATGAGCACAAACACCGACGCCATTAGCCAAAATTTCACCAAAAAAGAAGATGAAAGCAGATCTCAAGTTCTGCACCCTGGAAGAAAGACAATGATTATGGAAATCTTCATGTCCTTCCGTATCTTCTCTGCGGTTGTTTATCTCCATGACTACGGAGAGTGCGTGCGAGTTTGTGGAACCCCCGATCGCAAATTCTGCTAGTTCATCTCGTCTTCTCCATGATCAGAGAAATGGCAGGAGATCTTTGCATGCTTAGAAGCATGTGCGTGTAATAAACTTAATAACATATCGGCCTACCCGAATCAATGATAGGTTATGCGTTTTAATTTAAAAGGTGTCATTTGTGGAAATCCTCCTCCCCCGTCCCCATGGAATGCCTAGTCGGTGTTACACTTCCAATCTCGCGGGATCGGTATTATGAACCCTGAACGGATTTAAATTAAAATGCAAAATAAAATAATTTCGTCATAATTTTAAAGATTTTGTTTATTTTTTGATTTTCTTTGTAAATTCTGGAGAAGTCTTATCTTTTTTCCTAACAAAATGTCCCCGCAGATGATTTTAAAATTTTCACTAAAGCCTACCAAATTTTGCTAGATTTTTTAAATTTCAAAATTCACTTATGAGCGGGATTAAGGACAAAGAATATCTGGATGGTGATCTGTGTACTAAAGGTGTGTGCAATGGCATATACCATCATATTTTTTTCTCTAACAAAATATTGCCATCGCTGATTTTAAAATTTGGATTTTAAATTTCCCACTATATTTTATTTAAATTTTCATAATTTATTGGGGAGTGATGATTCAACGGTTAAATGAAAATCGAAACATCGGACTACGTACTAAAGACATATACAAATATACAATGGTGCAGACAACCCTACTTTCTGATTATCCATGTCACCTATGAACAATCTTGAAGCCAATACATTTAACACTACCATATACAATTCTTTTACCTGAGACAACTTTTTCTTACGCACAACATACTTTGACTCGTAATATTGTTGATTGTGTATTTGTGTCACATATGGCTTAATTATTTTATGAGTCATCTCTCTCATCCATATCAGTCTATATATACCTACTCGACATGTTCTAATAGTAGGGTTTATCATATATATAGTAGTTCATTGGATCTGATCGGTCTAGTTTATTACTAGAATCGAAAGAGTAGAGTAAGGAATGATGTGCCCGAGCAATATTTGACTCACCATAGCCCAAGCCTAAAACAATTATAGAAGATTCCCGTTCCCGTCCTAGAATAAAATCTATATTAAAAAGCCCTAGACATATGTGGGTATGGCTTGGCTTATAGACAGTTCGTGTCATACCATTATACATGCTTTATGCAAAATTTTGCTGGCTAGAGTAGGCTCAAATTGAGCAATGTATGGGATTTTGGACATGAATAGCATGGACAACATAATAATTTAGGTGCGACTAAAAAATCTCAAAATGTTCGATTTTTTGTGCTGGACAGCGTTAGGTTCTTCGGCATATAAATTCACAAATGGTAGGACCATTGGATCAGATCCCTTTTTTGAAATGATCCTTTTTTAAAGAGAAATTCTATGGTACACAATAATAAACATGCACGTATACAGTGACTCAAATTGGTTGTAATTTTTTATACATGTTAACATAAACTGTAGTTAGCATATTTTTTTTTGTGGATGGCTGTCGTAATGGATGGTTAAATCTAAATCATGTCGTTGGTTCAGTATATCGGCTAATATGCATCGTGGTTCGTAGATCCTAAAGAAGAAAAAAGAGGAGGAGCAGAGTTAAGGTTCTCCACATTGCCACGAACAGGATCCCTGGAACCATCCGTTGGTTTAACAATTCCACGCACATATATATATCCACTCTCCCTGAATTTTCTGAACTCCAGCGACAGCGCGAGGCGTGTTCGTCGTGGATGCGTGATCGAGGCTGGTCTCTGGTCAAGCACGTTCTGAATATTCCTCCTGATCTCGTGTACACAGGGGCATGGATATGCACAGTTCCCCAGTCTAACGAGTCGTTCGATCGATCGTGCCGGGCGAGTCAAAATAGCTCGGAAAATGGTTTGTCATCAGTGTCAGGCTCCGGCTCAACCACCGGCTGCTTGAAAATGGTTTCTGGTCGTCAGCTGGTTGCTGCTCTGATGGCTCGAGTGGTCGGCAGCCGCGACGCCATTTGGCACTGAATGGCGTTGAGAAAACGACCAAGGTAACCCTTCTCTTTCATTTCGTCGTTGGAGGGGGAGAAAAATGGCGTTCTTGGTGCGTACTCGTCGTAGTAAAGGTGTATCCAAGTATATCCAACATTGTAGTAACATGGGGAGAAAAGGACGCATCCATGGGGTTCAATGCTAGCATGTACCGGCTTTGTGATTGTGGAGTACGGAGTACTAGGCTGCTAGCGATTTGGAGTGGATATGAAAACGGGCGAACCTTTGGATGTCTTCCTTCTCTCCGGCGCCTTGTCCTATGTCTTTTTTTCTCTTCTGTCATGTCTTCCTCCTCTTTAGTTGTCGGGTACTCAAGTTCAAGGCCACCCTCCCACGCGTGCGATCCTAGAGGGGTGTTACATGTTAGGGAGGTGGAGGACGGGTGACAGCGATACACTAGGAGAACGGTAAATGGTGCTGGTGGAGGCATCGACGCTGAGGCCAAAATCTTTAGGAGGCGTTGGCTGGTGGGCGGTGGATCTAGCTTCTAGCAGTGGGAGAGCCCCTCGACATGGGGGAGGGGGGCGTGGGGCTGGGGATTCTCCCCATAGACATGGGAGAGGGGCAGAGTACTCCATCCAGTTTTTAAAACATGTTATTTTGGACATTAACACGGTATTTGAAATGCAAACTTTGATCACTAATTACCGATGCGACCTATTTATAGAGCATGTAAAAAAACAATATTATAAAAGTGCTTTTTCGAGAGGAATCTATATGTGTTTGTGTGTGTGACTTTTTTTGTGTTTAATCCGTTTGAATTTATGACCTCACCGATCTCAAATAGTTTGAAATATATTCATAGATAAAGCTTTCAAATTATAACTTACAACATGCCTAAAACAATATTTGTCTAAAACAACATTTTTTAAGAATCGGAAAGAGTATTTGGGAGGCAAGAGAGTAGGACGGAGGTGGGGGCTGATGGTGGATGGAAAGAAACCTAGCAGAAGTAGAGTTTGCGAGGGGATAGTTGAGTAGTTATAATTTTGCAACACAATGAAACATAGAATTCCATTTATGGTCTTTTTTAATGAAAACCATGCATTTTCGTAATTCACTTTTGAATTGTCGACAAAAAGGTGATAACTGTTTTTTTCAAGTGAAATCTAGTTGGTTTGGACAAAAATCGTTTGGTTTCGATAAAAACCGAAAGTTTCAAGACCAATTTCAGTTTAAATCTAAATTTTGTTCAGTTGTAGCCACCACTTTACCTAGCTGAACCATGCCAATAGATTGAAAACGGGTTTTCATCTGTTTTGCAAGCCCTGCCCAGTACATCTCCGAAATTTGACGGCTCTCCCACCATAAACACTAAAGAACATTTGTAAAAAAAAAACCATAAAAACGGTTTCGAGGAGTCCGGAAAAAACTCTTTCTATTTGAGCAAATAAAAGTGTTAGATTGCATATGTTTTTGGGCTCATTTTTTATTAATACATTTATAGATGTCATAGGTCTATGTGTGGAAGGGAATGTCACCTGCATGAATGCTCAAATTCTTGCGCAAATGTATCTCATTTTGTAAATTGTTTTGCTCTTTGTTTATGGGGTCAAGTACGGAGTTAGGCAAGGTTAGGGATGAAATACTAGGTTAGACAAGGTTAGGGTCAAGTACCAAGTTAGACATGCTTCCTGTCTTGCATGACTTATCCAACTTGCGTGTTTTATCCAACCTAAATGTCAAGTCCAACTTCTCAACTTGATAGCATCCAGTTTTCGAATGACTTTTCAGATGTGCCTTTCAATACTGGCTTGCATCCTTTCGAAGAGACACGAGAAGAAATTGACCACACGGGAACAAACAGATTTTGCCTCTTCCCATCATTGCACTGTTAAATATAACTTGATCCATCCTCTTGCACAACATGCACGGTGAAGCATGAGAGCAGGTCTTCGAAACCCTAAGGCGTTGAGATCCCGCACCGGGAGAAGGCGAATACGGTTTTTGGGAAGCGTCAGGTGCGACTGCTCACTGCTGTTTGTCTCCACAATGTTGATTACTTCTCTATGTTGCGATCTGTGTTGGTTATGTTGTCGCAATAATGGGATCCATATCATCTATCCACGGTTTCGAATCCAAGGCAAATAGGTACATGCAATTTCTTACCCATGCGACGCCATTTTTCTACTGCGGCGGGCTGCTCCATGGAATTTGTGCTTGTTCTATGTATTATGTGCATAAATATATTTATGCGAGTGATATATGTGCTGCAACTACATACATATCACCCTGTACACACATAATCTCGCCGAGATCTGTTCGTCTCGTCGAGGATCCTCTTGTAATCATCTCTGATATATAAGAAAGGCTGGACGTAGGGCTATTATCTCTCCCGAGAGGCCTGAACCAGGATAAAAACCCTGTCTCTTGTTCGCTGTTGTTCGTGGTTGTTCGGCGTGTCTCCTATCTCACTTCTAAAGAACCTTGGTTGACTTGAGATCGATATCTCAACCGTCGACAAATATTATAAAAGTGCTTTTTCGAGAGGAATCTATGTGTGTGTGTGTGTGTCTTTTTTTGTGTCCAATCCGTTTGAATTTCTGACCTCATCAGTCTCAAATAATTTGAAATATATTCATAGATAAAGTTTTCAAATTATAACTTACAGCATGTCTAAAACAATATTTTTTATGAATCGGAAAGAGTATTTGGGTGGCAAGACAGTAGGTCGGAGGTGGGGGCTGATGGTGGATGGAAAGAAACCAAGCAGAAGTAGAGTTTGCGAGGGGATAGTTGAGTAGTTATAATTTTGCAACACAATGAAACATAGAATTCCATTTATGGTCTTTTTTAATGAAAACCATGCATTTTCGTAATTCACTTTTGAATTGTCGACAAAAAGGTGATAACTGTTTTTTTCAAGTGAAATCTAGTTGGTTTGGACAAAAATCGTTTGGTTTCGATAAAAACCGAAAGTTTCAAGACCAATTTCAGTTTAAATCTAAATTTTGTTCAGTTGTAGCCACCACTTTACCTAGCTGAACCATGCCAATAGATTGAAAACGGGTTTTCATCTGTTTTGCAAGCCCTGCCCAGTACATCTCCGAAATTTGACGGCTCTCCCACCATAAACACTAAAGAACATTTGTAAAAAAAAAACCATAAAAACGGTTTCGAGGAGTCCGGAAAAAACTCTTTCTATTTGAGCAAATAAAAGTGTTAGATTGCATATGTTTTTGGGCTCATTTTTTATTAATACATTTATAGATGTCATAGGTCTATGTGTGGAAGGGAATGTCACCTGCATGAATGCTCAAATTCTTGCGCAAATGTATCTCATTTTGTAAATTGTTTTGCTCTTTGTTTATGGGGTCAAGTACGGAGTTAGGCAAGGTTAGGGATGAAATACTAGGTTAGACAAGGTTAGGGTCAAGTACCAAGTTAGACATGCTTCCTGTCTTGCATGACTTATCCAACTTGCGTGTTTTATCCAACCTAAATGTCAAGTCCAACTTCTCAACTTGATAGCATCCAGTTTTCGAATGACTTTTCAGATGTGCCTTTCAATACTGGCTTGCATCCTTTCGAAGAGACACGAGAAGAAATTGACCACACGGGAACAAACAGATTTTGCCTCTTCCCATCATTGCACTGTTAAATATAACTTGATCCATCCTCTTGCACAACATGCACGGTGAAGCATGAGAGCAGGTCTTCGAAACCCTAAGGCGTTGAGATCCCGCACCGGGAGAAGGCGAATACGGTTTTTGGGAAGCGTCAGGTGCGACTGCTCACTGCTGTTTGTCTCCACAATGTTGATTACTTCTCTATGTTGCGATCTGTGTTGGTTATGTTGTCGCAATAATGGGATCCATATCATCTATCCACGGTTTCGAATCCAAGGCAAATAGGTACATGCAATTTCTTACCCATGCGACGCCATTTTTCTACTGCGGCGGGCTGCTCCATGGAATTTGTGCTTGTTCTATGTATTATGTGCATAAATATATTTATGCGAGTGATATATGTGCTGCAACTACATACATATCTAGTTACACTTGTGCTTACTGTTACCTGATTAATTAATGCATGTTATGATTCATTAAATAGTCGAAGTTAAAAACCCTAAAGTGCACTTACCTGAAGGGAAAAAAAAATCCTCCCCTTCTAAGACCGTTTCTTGATTTTGACCGGCAGATATCTTCTCCGTTGAACTGTCCGCGCCGCCGGCCGCTCCACAAACCTGGTCGAGACGTAATCGCGTACTCGTCAGGCAGTATGTACAACGAGCCATGTTTGGTCCTAACAAAATGCTACTCATGTTCTTCTACGACGAGCATGTATAATGAGCTATCTTAGTCATCTAGAGCTACGCCACACCATATTGTCCTGTATCAAAAAATTAGTTTCAAAATACGGCCATGGAATCAAAAAATTGTTTCTTAAAATACCAGCGTTCTTTGGTTAATTTTTAAAGCTTTAACTGAACCAAAAAAAAATGGTTAGCGTTATGACCGGTTGCTACAAATCCTTTTGTTGCAATATTAGAAATATCTCTACTATTATAAAGAGTCATGTGGTAAGTGATGAGTGATGCATCCTTTCGATAAAATTATTCACCAATATCATTCCTTTCATCTAATCGCTCGTCCAACATCCAACGCGGATACCATTATCAACGATCATTTAATTTAGATATCCTGGGAAACTTCCTTCCCCTTCTTCTTTTGAAAGCCTCCTCTAATTTTTCTTCAAATCAATTTGAATTTGAATGTCAATGGATTCCTCCAAAATCAATAATGTTTAATGAATTTGCACCATCAATGTTTCACTCGTTCTCTATTTCATCTACTAAGGCCCCGTTCTTTTCAGTTTAATAGCTTAACGACTTAACAGCTTAATGATTTATCTACGTTTATTTGAGTTTTTTGAGACCGTTTTTCGCTGTTTTGAAGGTGGGTCCTAACGCTTTAAAAAGCAAGTTAAACGAAATGGATCCGAATCTCGATACTACCTTGGGAAGCTCTCGAAATTCAGTCATTTCAGCCATTCAGCCGTTCAGATTAGCTCAGAAGAACAGGCCCTAAATATTCCATATACGAGAAAGCACCCCATCAATAACATATACGAGAAAAAAAAAACCCAGATAAATATAATGGATCTGGAGTGGCATAAAAAATTGTGTGTGTGTGTGTGTTTTTTTCGTAGCTGGACTACACAGCAAGACTGCATTCATGCCTTCTCCATTTTGCAGGCGGTGTGCTACGCTTCAACTTTCAACGGCAACAGTGGCCCGGTGCTTCCCGGCTGACCCTGCGCTGCTGCTGACGCTGTGCGGCATCTCCTGGACCGTTTCGCGGTCGATTTCAATGCCTCGAGTTCCATCCATCCATGGCGATACGAAAAGAAACACCGACGACGACGACGACGATCGATCGATGGACATGACAGGGCATGGAGCCTTCTGTTTTCCCCCGTCCATGCCGACTAAAAGGAATTATTTGTGAAAGCTTATTTTTGCTCAAAAAAAACTGCATCGCGTCCCTTCTAAACTTGAGTGATTTTCGGCTAACTCGTAAACTTGTATTCTGTTAGGTATTGATTATAATCGCACGCCCGAATCTACGAACTTGGAATGCATCATTCCCTCCGTTTCTCGGAACTTCTCGTGGAACGCGCGCATATATGATATATATTCTCTTAGAGCACCTGTAGTACTGACTTCAAAATATTATATCTTCAGATGGAGTGTCTGATGGAGAAAAGAAATCTTTTAAAGTATAATGTAAAATCTGAAAGTAATTTAGAAGGAATGATATAGTGAGTAGCTAATATAAAATAGAGTGTGAGGATAGAGACTCTGGCGTGAATGCTGTTACTTGGTTTCATCGTCCGCCCACTCGTTGCTCCATATGTAGTTCTCCCACCCAGCAAATGTTATCTCTCTCTTCTCCATGTTCATGTCTGGTCTTTTACCGCTGCCCTGCTGTTAAGCTAGCGCAGTAACACACCGATCCAAGCGACGACCATTGTTGTTGTTGTTGCGCCCTCTCTCTATCTATCTCCTATGCTTGCTATTGCTTGCTGCTAAATTAGAGCACCAGCTTGCTGCTGCTTCTACGCTTCATCTCTCTCTTTCTCCATGTCCTTCCCCTAATCCACATCCTACCCAACGGGCTAGGTGGCTGGATCTGACAAACACACAATAGAGGCTCACGGATTTAAGGAAAAAGATGGTAAAGATAAGGTGTGCTATGATTTTTGCGCTTTGGACATCACACTTGTATTTATGAAATATTCGAGTTTGCTTGTTAAAACATCGATTTTGTTCTCATGAAACATCTAGCTTTATATGAGGATGAATGACTTACTGTGGAACATGATGTTTTTTAATCAATTTTTGGCATGTTCCACTAGTTCTTTGACGTGTTCCAGCGTTTTTTTGACATGGTTCAATGGTTTCTTTAGCATGTTCTATCACTGGTCAACTATGTTTGAACATGTTCCTCTTTTGTCGTGTTACATCAAATTTATTAACATGTTTTAACAGTCTTATTGATATATTTCAATAGTTGATTTGTTTGTGGATGACTTAATGTTGAATGTTCAATCAATAGAACATCATGTTTCAACATATACAATTAAATGTTCTAGCAAAACAATGTCTATGTTCGGGTAGCACAATGTATGTTTCGAAACAAATTATAATTGTTTCGAACAAGTGTTCGATTTTTTCACCAAATCGGACGTCTGATATGTAGTGGTTTCCTATTCTATTTTGTCCGCACTCTAGCTAAACCTGTTTTCCATTTGCACGGTTACCCCGAAACTGTTAGATCTCCTGTCAAACACTACGATGGTATCATAGGTGACCGTTAAACGATGAGGTGGATGTCACGTTGTCGTTAACCACTAAGATGGCAAGCCGCACATGCAATCAAAACGAGGTGCCATCTACATCATATTCTTCTCCCTCCCTTTTGTCTCTCCCTCTCACTCTCTCTCCACTTCTCTCCCGATGACACTACCTCGCATCTCCTCAATGTCAAGTAGTCGAAGCCCCTACTGTATTGCCGGTTGCTGGCACCCTTCCTCCTATCTCTCTACCACCGAAACCCCCGCTCATCCCTATCCATTCGTCGTAATTACTATTGCTTTAAGGGAGCTGAAGAGGACGATAGTGTTGCTGTCGCTTTTCAGAGGATGAGATGAGGACGTGGCTGTTGCAAATCGGAGGAGCAGATGCTGCCACCGTCGCTTAAGAAGCTAGGGAGGAGTACAGGCCACTGCCACCACCCATCTTCCAAAAGGCTACCATGAAGGACTTTGAGTGGCTCAATTTAGCATTGACGCTGACACAGGGGTACTGTAGGGGGGGATGGAGGATGAATGCGGTGAAGTGGTGCCATGGGAAGGGGAGACATGGTGAGGAGGAATGGTGGGTTGTGAACTGGCAGCGTGAGGTGCGCTATGAAGTGAGGGGGGAGGGAACCCTAGACCAGGGGTGTAGGTTAGTGTGACGGAGTGGTACGGGGCACTATATTAAGATCAAATGGTGTAGTGTTTTCTAAAAAAAAAGATCAAATGTTGTTGGGAATAAACCAGGCCGAGGCTGGAGCTAATCCAACTGAAACCAGGAACACGACCCGAGCTCCATCCAACTATCGAGTCGATTTCGAAACTAGAACTCTGAAGCAATGTAGCATATTATTTCTTTTACCTCCGGTCATAAAAACAAGTCGCCGTTAACTTTTGTACACTCCTTTGACTATTCGTCTTATTCAAAAAGCTATGTAAGTTATAATTTATTTTGTTGTGAGTACTTTAAGCATGATTTATATTTTGTTGTGATTTCTTTTATCATTAAAAATACTTTAAGCATGATTTATATTTACGCATATTTACACTAAATTTTTAAATAAGACAAATGGTCAAAGGTATGTCTAATAGTTAATAGCGATTTGTTTTTATGATCGAAGGAAGTATTTATCTTATATTTTTTTTTGAATCTTATATGACTGTACACTTTTCATCTGGATGGCCCGAACTCTACGGTCAGGAGGCATCTCGTAGCACTAGCACTAACCCCCAACGACCAACCACCCAAAAAAGAAATTCGTCGGAACAGGAGACCCTTTCTGCAAAAGTGGCAGTACCAGAAGTATAAAACTTCGTATGCTTTTCCCTGCCATTTCTGCCGCGCCCCCAGCTGCTACTCGCCTCCTCTCCTGCTGCAGAATCCGCGCGAGCGCGAGGGGAGAGACGCAGAGGAGGAATCCGAGCCGGCCCAGGCCCAGCCCGATGGGCTCGCTGCTCTCCTGCCTCTCCGACCCAACGGCCTGCGCCTCGCCGCCGCCGCCGCCGACGCGCCGCACGTCCACGTCCTCCCGCCGCGGCGCCGGCGGCGGTGAGGCCGCCAAGGCCTCGGGCATCGACGAGCAGGCGCTGGCGGCCGCCGCGGCGTTCGTGCTGGGGCAGCGCCACGGCGGCGGCGGCGGCGGCGGCGGCGGCGGCGGCGCGTTCGAGCGGTCGGCGTCGGTGCGGTACGCCGCGAAGCGGCAGCAGCAGGGCCCGCCGCTGCCGAGGAGCTCAAGCACGCGGCCGCGCTCCCTGGCCGACCCCGAGCTCCAGCCGCAGCAGCTCCTCGCCAAGGTATGACCCCCCGTCGCTTGCTTCTCCCGGTCGCATTGCTTAATTGGCGCGCGTGCCGCCGCGTGGGCCGCGAAGAATTCTCGCGCTGTTCTATGTTGACTTCTCACCTCCTCCTCGGGATTTACGGCGGGGATTGGTAGATTTCCGCCGACGCCATAGCAGCCGCAGCCAAGCTCGCTGTTTGCGGTGTCAATTTCCTCCTAGTTTCTACTACTTTCTAGGGGTGGAATTTCGTTTCCTTCCGAACTTCGATCGGCCCGGACTGCAAAAAGGCGCGATTTTTGGATTCGTTCTTCGCCTCCAGTTTGTCTGACTTGTTGCTTTCGCGCCTTGATGCGGTGGATGCGGTGCTGCTTCCTCGACGGATTCTTGTTTTGCCTGTGTCGAGTTCGCGAGCTGTTAGTACTTAGTAGTACTTAGTAGTACATTAGTAGTCCATTTGGTGGTTCATCTCCCGACCTCTGTTCCATTCGTGACACTGGCTGGTGGGACCATAAAAAATGTGACTCCCAAATGCCACAGGAGAATGAATAGTGCTGTCGAAAACCAGAAATCCTGCGGGCCGGTGCTTTCCTCCATGACTGCACGATGTAACTCATACATTCCATAAATTATTTGGAGAATGTGAAATGATTCACATAGCACATCCCATTGATTACAATTTAGTTCAGTCAGCGCGCTTGGAGCTCACATTAAGAAAAGCTCTTCTCTGTTTTTTTTTTTTGGGTTCTTTTCACTGATGTGTTCTTATCCTGGCTGCTGCAGTTCCCTCCAGGTAATTGCGTATTTATACTTTGCTGCAGTGCAATGTACATATGGAGCCATAGAGCTCCTTGTGTACTGTTTCTTGGTTCCGTCTCTTGATGGTTCTCCTGTTCATGTGGAAAAGGAAAACGCATGTCTAATTTGCTATCTAGATTCTAGAGTTCAAGACTAATCAGACCTGGAAATATCATTTGGACCTGATTGTTTCCCCTTGGTACGTGTGGACAAAAGGGCGTTGGACAACGACTGAGCATTGATTTTTTGTTTAGATGAAACGACTGAGCATTGATTTGGTAAAGGTTTAGAGCAAGTCGGAAACTTCGTTCCAGTGGGTTGATGAATGGTGGTTTGCGGCATATATGGGCCCGTCTCTGAAAATTGTTCATGGATAGAGCAGTTGAAATCGATTGATTGTTGCTTATAGAGCAATCATATTGTCATGTTCATTTTCTGGAGAAATGACGATTGACAAGGGGAGAGCTACAAGCTTGTATAATGGTGGTGGGGGATCGAGAATTTCATATCTTCCAATTGTTTAAGTCTCGATGTCGTTGTGCTATCTAGTTATGTTGTTTCCAGGTCTGTCTTTACCCTCACTGGAAGTGGCTGCCGGCCTCGGTATTAAAGTGTTTAAACTTATATACCGGCATTGTTGACCACTATGCAAACAAAATACCAAGCCAATCTGACTATCTACTAGTATTGTTGACTAGTAATAAGATACAGGCCAGGAATCCTCAGTTGATTAGGAAGTTGCGTTTGACATTTCCAATACCACTAGTCAGTTCGTGAATGGTAATATAATACTGTAACACCCTAGCCCAAATTCGCTTAGAGCCTAGCCCACCTACGGGGTTGGTCCACGCATACAATAACACCCACTTAGACTTTTCGGTCTCTCTTCGTCCAAAAGGGCTAACCTGGGGTGCTATGTTTGGTTCCAACAGGCATTATATGCTACTACAATTATTTCTCAACTAGCAATATGGGACTAATCCCACCATCACATCCACATGGGTCACATGAGCTTCACAACGGATCGGGCCGGAGTATTACAAATACTCTGAATTTGCACACCACTTGATTGTTAATTAGCATTTTCCTTTTGTACTGCTCACAATCAAATTAACAATTATTTGCACAGTTGTAATTTTTGAAAAGTACAAGTACCTGTTTGCCATATTGTCTAGTGTTGTTTTTTGCTCTTGAATTTTAGTGCTTGGTGAGGGTAGATATTCCTCGCGAACTTCAAAAGATTTGAAACTTGGTTATCATAACTGAACGTCTTACCTGATGTACTACTGATTGTTGCTTAACTAACTCAGATGTTTTAGCTATGTGTGGAATTGTAGAGTACCGCTCATGTAACCATGGCATTGCATGCATATAACTGTTACTGACAAATGGTCTACTTGTTAAACAGGATTTGAATACAAAAGATTTAGAAACCAACATCGTTGTTCTTGTTCATGGAGGTGGTTTTGGTGCCTGGTGTTGGTACAAGACTATAGCGCTTCTTGAAGATAGTGGGTTCAAAGTCAATGCTATTGATCTAACAGGTTCAGGGATTCATTCTTATGATACAAACAAGATTAGCAGTCTTTCAGAATATGCTGAGCCACTCACATCTTATCTTAAAGGCCTAGGCGACGCCGAAAAGGTTTGCTCTCTTTGATATATCAATCATACTATGTTTAGAATATTTAGCAAAGTTTCATGCAGTATGGAATGTTTTAGCAGGCCACCAATGACTATTGTGGTGTTGCGAATGGTATCTGCAATCATTTTTTTGCCTTTCTTTTATGCTCTACATTCTAATTTTCTCTGTTTGGGAAGTTGCATCGCTGAGAAGACTATAGTAGTATAAATCACTTAGGATAAGTTGTTAGTATAGACACTGTTAGACTAAAATTACTCCAAAAAAATCAATGTGCCGACATGTACAGGCAGCATTTCAGAAACGATAACAAATATTTCAGTGTTCTGTGATTCTTGTTATGCGTAAAACCTTTATTTCTCCCAAGCAATATACATTCTGATATTTTTGTTACCACTCAGGTGATTTTGGTTGGACATGATTTCGGTGGTGCCTGTATATCCTATGCAATGGAGATGTTCCCATCAAAAGTCGCCAAGGCTGTTTTCCTTTGTGCAGCAATGCTGACAAATGGACATAGCGCTCTCGATATGTTTCAACAACAGGTTGATCTCTATCATACTTTAAAGGATAACAAACAAATAAATGCTGCCTTACAGTCTAACCAGTATATCTTGTAATGATTATGCACTGATGCCTGGCAATTCTGCTCTGTGCACTACAGATGGGTGTAAATGGTAGGCTCCAAAAAGCCCAGACACTTGTATACTCTGACGGCAGTGACCGGCCTCCCACCGCTATCAATATCGACAAGGCTTTGCTAAGAGAGTTATTGTTCAACCAAAGTCCTTCCAAGGTATATATGCACAGACAATCATCTCCAATCACATTACTAAGTCCTAGTTTCAGAACTGATCCCTCAGCCCCTCCCCCTTCCCTTGTTCTTGAAGGATGTATCCTTGGCCTCAGTGTCCATGAGGCCAATCCCCTTCGCCCCAATACTGGAGAAACTCGCCCTAACAAAAGAAAACCACGGATCAGTGCGGCGATTCTACGTAGAAACAACAGAGGACAATGCAATACCGCTCTCCCTGCAGCAGAGCATGTGCGGATCCAACCCACCGGAGAGAGTTCTGCGGTTGAAAGGATCTGACCACGCCCCTTTCTTCTCCAAGCCTCAAGCGCTGCACAGAGCCCTGGTAGAGATTGCAACCTTGCCACCAGTGCAGGCACCATGAGAGCAGAGCCTGTCTGTTCCATCAGGTTTCTTGAGCTGGTGAGGTTGTTGATCTCCATGACTGCTGTGTATGCTGAGGATGAAAGCATGCAAGCTTGAGGCAAAAATGTTGGAGGCCGTTATACAGAATGCTGTCAGTGTCACAATGCAGCAGCAGAGTAATAGCTCTGGAAGTCTGGGTTCACTACCGTCTGCATGATGAGCAGATGACATGCATCCTCCCAGTGTCCACCGCCATGTGAGATGGAGCTTTCTTGATGTGGTCTGTGGACAGTGGACGCCTGATGCTATCTATATGATTAACTATTGACGCATGTGTAACTCTACTACAGTCAAAACGAGGAAAAAGAAAGGGAAAAAAATGCTACCTGTTAAATTCTTTTTGTTTTTTTGTTTTTGAAACTACGGAATGGATGTGATCACTTGGACAATGCCTACAAGCGTGTGTGATTGTGGTTGCGGTTGTGCCAATGCACGTTTGGCGAAATTAGTCAGGGGATAAACATCAGTGCCAAATCAGTATGATGGGCCTGTAAGTTAGGTATAATTGGGCCGTTTCCCAAGCCCATCATACTCCGACATTTATCTATTTTTTATTTAAATCTTCTGTGTGAGGAAGAGATGCGGTCAGACGGTCGTCCGTCCGCGTGGCCCTATGATTGGTTGGGCCTTGAAGGGCGGGCCACCGACACGGCCACGTAGGGCCCGCAAACGAAAGTGACTATCCATGGGCTCTGGGCTCTGGGCTCTAGCGCGGTTATCGTGTCGCTGTTACCGAGGCCCACTTGTCACATGCACACGCACAGGCAGCACGTCGCCCTAGATGCTACACTGCACCAGATCAGCACCGTCGAAATCTGAGATGGACGGTTCTCGGCGTCCCTTAACGCTCGCTTTGTGCGGGACGCTTAACTTTGGGGCACGAGTATATGGTGGTTTCCTTAATTCCTTGTTGATTTCTTTCTCTTTGTTTTTTTGATTGTTTGGTTGATTTTTGCAGTTGCGGCCTTGCCCACTCAAAAGACGTCAAATAGCGATTCTTTGAATGATTTTAGCTTTTTATAGTCACCGATTCACTCGTCTTCCTCAATCACGCGCCATCTCTTTCCCCTAGCCTTTGATGGTTCATGCCAACCTCCTCCTCCACCGTCTTGGTGGAGTGTTCCTTGCAGCTCTACCGCCAATCCACCTACCCAGATCAAACAGTTCCCTCGCTACTTCGCCACTCAACCCCTTTTCCTCCACTGTAATGTTAGCCTCATTCGCCCAAACTTTAGGATGCCATGTGACGATTCCTTTGCATCCACCGTCCACCCCATAGGTTAGGCAATCACCATCTTGCTATACCATCAAGCCTGTTTCTCCCCAACCTCCCTCTGAGCCATATGGTGAACCCCAGCCCGAATCTAAACCCTAACCTAATCATGGCGATAATGAGGTGGTGACAAAGAGATGGACAGGGGACATTTGCCTGCGTGAGTCTCACGCATGTGTCCACCCATGAAGAAATATGATTTCTTAAATATATGTTACATCAATGCAATAAAGCACTCCAAATGTCATGCTCCAAGATAGCAATAAAGCATTTTATCCGCATGAACAACACAATTCAGCAACCATTACTCTAGGCTCCAACCAACCAAAAAAAATAAATTGGTTCTATACCATCGAAAAGATCCCTGATTTGGATTTATAGCAACAAAAGAATTCGATGTACTTTAATACCACCAAAAGACCCATCATTACCTTATTTTACCACTCCATTTGGATGTTGCCAACTGATTCCATCGCCCCCTTGCATCACTTCTCCTTGGTGTCATTTTCTGTCCAGTGGATCTACCTTCCCTTCCACTATCTTCTTTTAGGCAGATATGCCTCTCCTATTGCGCCCCTTTCTCCCAGACAATACTAAGCTTGGTGGGGCATCGTGTCTAAAGGTGGCGTTAGAGCTCCAAGTGTGTGTTGTTTGCGTTCCACCAATAGCTACATCCTCCAACCATGGTAAGTCATGCTTGACAATGATACTACATCCTCATCATCTTCCTTTTGTTTGCCATGCTTCAACAACCTCGATGTCGCCCTCAAACCAAGCTTCTATATTTCACCCACGACCACAACTATAAAGTGGGATGTCTGCTTGGCAATGATGGGGATAAGAAAAGGGGTAGGAAAGATGGTAGGAATTCATTCACCTTGATATACGAGGAAATTACGAGTTTACTTCACTATGTATCAACTTTCTTTCCATCTGTTTATTTTTCTCCAACTTTTTAAAAGATACAGGAAAAATGCACACAAACTCAACCCACCACAACTACGCTAGGAACTGTAAACTGATATTAAGATGCGTGTGTACCCCTTAGGGCATGCATATCCCTATTCATTCACTTTCAAATTATTCCCCATATTTTTCTCTCCTATATTTTATTCCCTACCTACTGCTACAGTGTTTTGAGGGTAAAATGAGGACCAAAAGAGGTTAGCATTGGGAATGCCCTAATGCAAACCCCATTTCCCCTATCTCATTCATCCACTTTTCAATCATTATCCTATCTCTCTTTACATTTTCTTCTCTTATATTTTATTCCCTAACCTACTGCTACAATGTTATGGTCTACAAATACGGACAATTTGGGGTTTGCATTCCCTAACCTAGCGCTACATTCTTACTAGCAATTGTGGAATGACATACAACCTAAAGAAAAAACTGTTCCACCCCTACGACTGCGAACGTTCCACCCTCTATAAGAAATTCGAAAACGGCTGCATTCTCCCTCCTCCCACCATCCACACCGCCCCCAAAATTTTCTCAAATCCAAGCCACCCTTATTGATCCCTATACCTCGATTGTTCGGCCAAGTACTTCCAGCCACACCATCCTTGGTGCGGTGTCCTCCTCTTGGGCCGAAATCTACAGGTAACCCTATCTTCTAGGGTTTGTTTTTTTGCATTCCTTCGATCTGTCCGTCTCTTGAAGATTTTTGGATTTCTTCAGCAGTATGCCTCGGACAAAGACCACAAATAAGCAAGGATTTATTGGTAGAATGGTGGATAAAGTGAGGAAGAAAAAAGGGCAGTTCCTCCTCCCTCGCCAAACAGGAGGATTGTTCGAACTAGAAGTACTAGAATTTCAATTGAGAAAAGTCCCCAAGGTCCAGTAATTCCAAGAGAGAAACATAGAGCAAGCACTGTCATGAGAAGGGACAAGCAGCCTGCTAGTGATTCTGAGAGTGAAGATTCAAATTACAATCCTAGTGATATGCCTGCATCTGAACCTGAAGATTTGGAATCAAGTGAAAATGAACTGTCTTTGGATGATCTAGGCAGCTTGGGTGGAAAGAGATTAAGAAATATCAGCTTAGTAAGGAAAAATCTCGGTTTCCTACAGATAGAGCATTTCATGGAGAAAGATTTGTCACAAATCTCTAAAGCAATATCTACGAAGTGTACAAGCAAAGGAAGAACCCTCTATCTCCAGTCCAATGCATAGATTGGAGGAAAGTTTGTGAAGCAACTGAATCCTCATATATGGTGGATTGCATCAACTCCACTCCAAGCTTATTGAATATAATATCAAATCAAGCTATACAATGGAGTGTAGATAGAGTGATGAAGTTTTATGCATCTCTATGGATCAAGAACCATAGGCATTATCTGCTTTTTCTTCATAGATGGGCAAGTTCACAAATTGACATCTCCTCACTTTGAAGAATATCTTGGCATAAACTCAAGGGATTATAACAAGGTTAGGATCTATAGTCATATGTTTCCTGATAAAAGGTGGAAGCAAGTTGGAGAAATGCCACCTCTTGAAGAATCAAGGCATATTTATCAAAATTCAGGGCAAGACGGCTTTAATACCTTAGAAGTGAAGTATCTAACACTTGAAGTCAAGGGTCTTTTGATGATTTTGAGACACACAATTTATTCTAAGACTGGATATAGAGAAGCAGTTACCCCTATCTTAGCTTGGATTCTTCATCTGATCTTGAGCAGGAAACCTATTTACTTAGTTGATTACATAATGGGAGAAATGGGAGAATCAATTTACGAAAAATTGTCTAGTCCTTTGCCATTTTCCCAAATCATTTCAGTAATGATGCTTAAAAGAGACTTGGTAAGCACTGCTGAATTTAATAGGGAAAAGCCCTTGGAGATGCAATAAAAAATGATAGAGGCATTCATCCAGTTCACTCTCCAAGTGTGGTGCATGAGTTCAGTAGTGGTGAAGCAGAAAACAGTGGAGATGAGGAGCACAATCAAGAAGGAGAGGGTCATTATTCAAGCTTTTATCACTTTAAGTCAGTTTGACAGTCCTCTAAGTGCTTCAAGCCATTCATATCATCTTATGGATATTGCATCTCAAGACAATGAATTTAACCTAGCTCCTCAAGTGCAAATAGCTAGTGAACATACTCAGGTGGTACACACTGGATCAAGTACGGCTAGAAGAATGAGTGTAAATGGTGGATCTCACACTGAAGTTAGAGTATGCTCTGACAATGAACAAATTGATAGGCTGAGAGAATTAGCTGCTGCTGCTTGATTCACTGAAAGTCAAATGGTCCATTTCAGTCCTAGGCAGCATGATGGTGAAGCAGGGGGCTCAAGACCTACAGGAGCTAAACCTTTGGACTCTCACTTTGTGCCCCCAGCATATTCTCAGTCCCACCATGAGTTCCCTACTCATCAAGAGATTCCAAGTCCTCCAGCTGCTCAAATGCACCAAGATTATCTTTTTCAAGGATGTGAGCACTTTTCCACATTATTCAACAACTTGGAACTAAGATTTAAAGATTAACTTCTACAGTGGATAACTTGGGTACTCAAGTTGAAGGGTTTCACTCCACTGTTAACAGTCTTCAGGAAAATATGACGAGGAGTTCAAAGAAGTCAGAAGCATGCAAAGTAAGTTGTTTGACTCTCAAGGCCGAATCTTCTCAAAAATGGATTATATAAAGAATAAGCAATAAGCAAATGTCAAGCGTATTGATGACCTAAACAAAAGGACAGATTCCACACACACAAGACTGAATAGTGTGGCAGTCGATATTGATAATCATAGTCAGGACAATCAAGACTTGGTCTATCATTGCACTGGTGAAATCTATGATCAAAATATTCAGCATCAGACTGCCTCTGATCATATGTGGAATTGTATAATGATAACTTCTCAAGAGAACATGTTAGCCTCTCTCCAACGTCAAGATAAAGGCATAAGAGATCTATATAAGAGGCAAAATGAATATGAGCAACAAATGAGAAGGAAACATGCTCTAACAAGTCAAACTGCAACTTCACAATATTAGCTCAAGTCTGCAACAACTCTAACAAGCATTCATTGGGGAATGGATGACCGATGAGGAGAGTTCAAGTGATGAATCATCTTCATCTTCCGACGATGATGCAAAGTCCGAAGGATTGACTGGATTAACTGTGCAAGAATCGACTCCTTCTCCATTCTCCACCTCACTTTGTCTCATGGCAAGTCTTGATGATGAGAAGGTAAATAATGACACTTCCCCTTCTTATGATGATTTGGTTGAGATAATCAATGATCTAAGTACTGCTTTAAAGAAAGAAACATCTAAAAATAAGAATCTTAAGAGAGCTTTATTTTTTATGAATCATAACCATGAATCTTTTACTGTGAAACGTGAACTTCTAAGGAGTGAGCATAGTACTTTAAAAAATCTCATGCTGAAATGGCTGCTAAATTAGACAAGTTATTTACTAGTTAATCTCCAAAATTTAACATGATTGATTGTTCAATTGGGTGTAATTTGACTAGTGAAGTTGTTGACTTAACTTGTGATAAGCCAGTTAAAGAATATGCGTATATTTCCTGTGATGATTTGCATAATTTTTGTTGGACTGCTTGTAGCTCCTCAGATTGTTCTAGCATGAGCAGTCCCTTAAATTCTTCTAGCATATGTGATAGTGAAAATTGTAAGACTACTATATGTGCTAGGGAATTAATGATTGAAAATGAAGAGCTTAAGTTTAGGCTTGCTAATTCCATCATAATCCATTTGTGACACCACAATTAGCAAGCCTCGGGTCTTCTAGTTTTCTTGCGCTTTTTCGAGCCAGCTCGAGCTTGTACAAATGACCAGTAGACGGATCAGCTTCTAGCATGATTTTGGGTCCTTGCAAAGTGATTGAAGCAGGTTCAGCATTTAACACAGGAACTAAGGGAGTTGGCAATGGTCCATTACTCTGTCCTTCAACAAAGATTGCAGAGCCAGATCCAACTTGTGACATAGGGAAAAGTCCAACTTGTGACATAGGGGAAAAGCATGTTGATGTTGGTATGCTATTTGGTCCTTAAACAGCAAATGGAGAGGCAGATCCAGCTTGTGATGCGGGCACTAGCTGAGTGAGTCCTGGTATGACGTTGGATTCTTGAGTAGCAATTGGAAAGGAAAATCCAGCTTGTGAAGCAGTCACCATTTGAGTTGCCCCTGCAATGGTTCAACAGCATTTAGCACTAGAACTTGAAAGGGAAAATTTAATATTTGCCAGTTTAAATAATTTCTTCTTTAAAATAGCCATTTTACCCCCTCCCTTTACACAATTGGTTTGGTTTGGCATCATGCACAAGCGCAGAATACATGGGTCGACAACCTCCTCATACTAGGAGCCTCAAATCCTATGCGATTGCTACAGCTCAAAAATAAAGAATACATACAGAGAGAGAGACCAAAGAAATTCGAGAGAGAAGGATGGTGAGGGCACAACCGGCGCTAGTGACCAGCGCACCGCACCGCAATGCCAGGTGCAAGGTGTCTCCTTCAAGAAGAAGAGAGAATCAGTGCTGAGGTGCTTGCGCATGCCTACTATAGAAGAAACCAGAACCAAAGAGATAAGACAAGACAAATTGATAGAGATTGAAATTAGTGGTAGAAATTAGCAGAAAACAAAGTGAGGGGACAACTGTATAATGTTAATAGGATAGGATGTCATTTCACAAAGGTAGAAATTAGAATAAACTAGCTAAAATAGTTTAAAATGATGAGTGGCAAATATTAAAGAAGAAATTCATTTGAGTAGCAAATATTAGCTTACAATGGATAGAGTGACAAATGTGAGTGTGCAGTCTTTAGATATTTCAACTTGAAAAGAGGATTGCATGAATGTACCACGAGATTTACCATATGATGTGTATGCTAACTGAGGTGTACCATATGCCACATATGTGACGGGAGACGTAATGTTTATAGCAGGCACAGGACATAGGGTGTTTGTTGGAGCAGTGTGAGTTTCTTTGCTTGCACCTTCTCTTTCTTTGCTATATCCAGAACCTGTAAAGACAGTGATATGCTTTTTCTTTCCTCCAATAATTTGCAACAAACAAGTGTCCTTCATAGCTGTAAAAACAGTGAATTAGTCATATTCCTTAACCCAACTATCAATTCTCAATAAAAAAAAGTTAAGGTTTTGGTGCTTTCTTTTCAGCCATGAACAAGGAAACAATAGTTACCTAGAATTGTCTTGATTGCAACACGAGCTGCCTTGTGCTCTGCGTCCTTCTTATTTTTTGCAGCTTCACTGATATATGTATTCCCATCAAACAACACAGTTGCAATAAACAGAGGCATTGGCCCTTCTGAATTAGTTACATTGTAAGAAGGTTGAGCGGTTTTTGTCTTCGCGGCAAATTCATTAAGAATTGATTTGCACAACACCACATCTTGACAAAAAAAAAAGCACTTGTTAGGTAGTAGTTAATTTCTCCATTCATTGATTGTTAAATTATAGATTCAAAACATTGAGAAAATAAGATTCACAATATTATAAACTGAGTATGAATATTTACAAGATCCAAAGGAACAACTTAAAAACATAATACCTGATCAAGCAACTCAAACACTTCAATACCAACATCCTCTTGTCTATTCACTAAGATTTCATAAGCTACTCTGGCAGCATCCTGTTCTGCATCCTTACGGTGATTATAACTATGAGTGTAATGAAAGAGGTCGCATTGTTGCACAATGTGAGAACAAGAAAAAAAAAGAGTAAGAACAAGAAAAACGATGACGAAGGGAATGATCACAAGAAGGAGAAAAGGAAGTTGTTCAAGAAGACAAACTTCAGGAGATTTGCGAAGAATGGGAAGAGGAAAGCATTCATTAGGGAATGGATGACCGATGAGGAGAGTTCAAGTGATGAATCATCTTCATCTTCCGACGATGATGCAAAGTCCGAAGGATTGGCTGGATTAGCTGTGCAAAAATCGACTCCTCCTTCTCCATTCTCCACCTCACTTTGTCTTATGGCAAGTCTTGATGATGAGAAGATAAATGATGACACTCCCCCTTCTTATGATGATTTGGTTGAGATGATTAATGATCTAAGTACTGCTTTAAAGAAAGAAACATCTAAAAATAAAGATCTTAAGAGAGCTTTATCTTCTATGAATCATGATCGTGAATCTCTTGCTGTGAAACGTAAACTTATAAGGAGTGAGCATAGTACTTTAAAGAAATCTCATGCTGAAATGGTTGCTAAATTAGACAAGTTACTTAATAGTCAATCTCTAAAATTTGACATGATTGATTATTCAATTGGGTGTAATTTGACTATTGAAGTTGTTGACTTACTTGTTCAGACGGCAATTATTCGAATCGTAGCCTATAAAAGGTCGCATAAACTCCTTTCACTTGGAGCTCTTGGCCCCCAGAATATCATTCTCATACCAGGCCCATCAGCCTGAAATTGAGTCCTGTTCTTCAGCTACACCAAATTGACACAAAAGGCCAAATATTTAGATAGGTCCAAAAGTATTTTGATCTGATTGAGAGTTCATTATCCATAGAAGTGATGATCTGAAGCTTGTTACTCTTGGATTATCAATCTTAGACGGCTAGTTGGATGTGTTCTTGAAGAGCTTGCCAATGGCGTTTGTGGAAGGCTTCAAGATGGTGTGTGAAGGCTAGGTGCTTGCCTACCGGAGTGGTGAAAAGCAACTAAGAGTGAAATGAGGTTGCGGGCTCGAGAGGGAGCCGGTCCATTGAGAAGGGTTTGCCTCAACAGGGAATAGGAGGAGGACTCCGAACCTCAGTCAAAAATCCATGTGCCCCTTTCTTACCGTGGATCTAAGATGTGTCATTATCGGGACTGCGTCTTTTTTGCTTGTTTTCACCGGTAGTTGTTTTACTTGATGGTTTCTGTTAATGTATGTCATTTTTTTGCTCAAATTGATGATATAGTTACACGCATTAGGAAATTAGGTGTGGTGGATCTATGATTTATTTTAATCTGGGCAACCTAATAAATATAATGTAACAAAATCAAAAAATTTAACTAAGTTAACATATTGTTGGTAACATTATCAATTATATATTTTGAATTCATTAATATTCTACTATTTATTAATATTTGTTTTATTTTTGTAATGGGTTATAATGACCCATTACAAAAATCTCTAATTTATTTCATTATTAGTTTGAGAATGAGGTTTAATTGAATATGATGATGATGAAAGAGATTTGATAATATAATGTAATAGCGATGGATGAGTTTGATGATACAATAAGTCCATATTTATATTCTCATTATACTGTTGTGCTGTCGCCATGTGGCATAATTCAAACTATATAAAACTAAATCTAGAATCATTTATGAAAAAATTATATACTTTTATGTTTTCAAAAAATATCTAACGTTATGATCGTTGTATCTTATTTTATTCCTATTTTATTTTTTACTTATTAATCAAAGATAAGACTACATAATAAATACTTAGTTTTTATATATTTATATATTTCATAGGGTAATTTGCATTAATGCTATTATAAAATTTCCACTTTGCAAAAAATTCACTCTTCTGTCTATGACATGTGGGTCCAGAGCACACATTTCATTATCTGATGGGGTGGCATTTTTTGCGAATCAACAATTTTATAATGGCATGTGTGTAATTTTCCTATTTCCTATAATGCATTTCTATGTAATATAACTTATAAAAATTATATTTTTAGAATATTCGAATATAAGTATGAATATCGACTTTCAATACATATTGCACCTAGTTTTTTTAACTACATCTCATTATCTCATTGTTTTATTTGGATTTATTCATACAATATTGATGTGATGACATCTTGCACCGGTTCATCTCGGGGCGGGTCCAGATTAAGATTTGCCCCGACCTAATCCGGACTCGATTCTGTATATTACGTTACTCGTGAGCCTAGCCCATCCCATTAACTGTATTGATGCATGTATTATTATCACGCCATTACTATATTTGTGTACGTGGTTGGATTTTTATGTACCTAAGTGACTAGATTTGTGTATTTGGTGTGATTTTTATATGCCCGATTGCCTTTGGTTGGGATGATGTTATATGAATTTTCTCTGCCCGGTTTGAGTCAGTGCACCGTCGACGCACTAGTGGGCCGAGGCGGGTCAAGGGCGGATGTTGAGAATGGATGGGACGGGTCGGGTCGAGTCGAGTCGAGGCTTGACCTGGTCCCGCGTCGCCCCATTAAGAGCTCTAAACTTGAGGTGTGGCAAAATTAGGCAAAGCTAACCTCTAACCAAATAACTCGATACGTGAATACAATGATTATCCGATGGATCATATGATTACTTTCTTATAATTTCACTATTAGTTCTGTTACTTATTGTTGAAGGCTTGTAATTTAGCAGCTATAAAATTGCTATTATGGGAATTAGCCAACAGGAGGATTGACATGTGTATGTGTAATGTGTGGCTTGAGACCATATTTATATTTTGGCTGCGTGTGATGTTAACCATCCGATTTAGGTGTTGTGTTGGTTTCTTAAAAAAACTTCCTCACCATAGTTGTTGCTCAAACTAGACCTTGCACCGGACCGTGCCGGGCTTGAAAAAGCCCGCTCCCACCGGATAAGGCCCAAGACCATCTCGGCCCAAACAATCGGGCTTCAAAAACTAGGCCCAAGTCCAGCCCAACTGCAATTTAGGCGTTGTTTGTTTCAACATTGAATAAAGTTTAGTTATACTGTAGCAAAAATCGAGGGTTCTAAAAAAGTGGTCTAATAATTCTAAAAAAAATAATTGAAAAATAGTTTACAATCTTGAGAAGAACCATTAAAAGCCATAAAAAATCATTACAAATTAATACAAAATGTAGGTTATATAATAATAACAAAATTTGTTATAGTAAAACTTAACTCAACTTTAAACTAAAACAAGCAAGGCCTTAGTTTATATTTTTGTCGCGCCTACGCCCAAGTGCCCAGGTCTCGCTGCCCCATGTCCGCCTCGGACGCGGGGACGATCCGACGGACGGGAGGACCTCCCGTCTGGCGCTCAGCGTTGGCCGTAGCGTTAGATCTTGTGATTTTTTTCGCCATGTAAACAAATTAACAAAAATAAATTAAAATCAGAAATATTATCTAATGCATGTCTATTTCGACATATATTTTTTTGTACCGATATACAACATTTATACATGTAGATTTTCCTATTAAACCGTTTATAAAAATGAATATTGATCGTATAGATTCGAACAAAATAGGTGTGGTACCTGACATTGATTAGATAACATTTATAATTTTTAATAATTTTTTTGAATTTTTTTACATGGTGAAACAAAAATAACAAAATTTTACACAAGATCTAAGGCTGGCCGTTGGATGCTGATCCAACGGCCAGCGCTGGCACCGGACGGGAGCACGTCCGACGCCTGTCGGACCGCCCCCGCGTCCGTCCGACTCTGCTTCGCATGTTGGCATGTTGCCAATGCCTCCTAGTGAGTGGTGACCTACTAGTCCTCGCCTCCACGACGCCGCCAGACCGCCGCCTCTGTCCGCCTCGCTCGCAGGTTGCCTCCTCGTTGGCGCCGCCTCGCCGCTGTGCGGGGTTGCCTCGTTGGCGCCGCCTCGCCGCCGTGCGTTGCCTCGCCTCGCCTCTGGTACCGCTGCCTCACCTCCTCCTCTTGATCCCAGATCCAGTGCCGCCTCTCTCTCTCTCTCGTTTGGTTTTCCCCCTGTCGTGTGATCTCGGATTTGATCCGAATTCGACGGAATAGTTTGTGTTTTTTTAATAAATATAATTTATTTATTTTTTATTTTGATGATGAACCCTTAAATCACTTGAACATTCACGGGAGCCCGGGCAGCTGCCCCCCTGCCCGGGCGGTGGATCTGCCACTGGTGTGGCTCGAGAGTAATCATGGGCAATATCAGTGCATTTTCAAGTTCAGTAGCTTGGTAATCTACTGGAGTTGTGATGGTCTAGTTTTGTGAAAAAGAAGGTTGAACATGAAATCTAGTGTAATGAATACACTAGAGAAGTGACTAGTTAGGTTCCCCGTGCGTTGGCAGCGTTGCAACAGAACCCTAATAAAGAACATACGAACCATCTAATCTCTGCTATACGAAAGCTTCGTGCATGAGCTATATGCAACCAAGTATCAACATACACAAATTTTGCACAAATTCCTAATTTTTTCAGTCCATAACCTTTATTATTACATTATCTTTCTTTTTGAGAACAGCAGAAAATTTCACAAAGTCCATTCAACAATGGCATAAAAAAATTTATGTGCCACACTTTGTCTAAACTGAAACCATAGATGACCACAAGTCCACTCAAGAATGTGCAAAAAAAAAAGCACCACACTTTGTTTGAACTGAAACCATAGATGACCAAACGCCACACCTTTGGTTCCTGATTTATCAGGCCTCCACAATGCAAAGGATAACAGGTCATTGACCATATGTGACAATTCCTTCTAAATACATATATTAGTTCTAGTTCAAGCACTTACTCCGGCAATGGTACAGTAACAGATTTAATATCAGAACTATGAAGCGATTTACTGATAAACAGAATGAGCATAATATTATCCAACTGACGAAAGATAACAAATAATCAGCAGGCGACAGCGCTCTGCCGCTGATCCACACCCTTCTTGGTCCCCTCCCTTCCATTTTCTACTCATACTTTTTCCTGTTCTGCCACCTTTCATCCAAATTGATCTGTGGAACTGCAAACAACCAAGAGTGAAAAATTAAATTAAACTTTTTATATGTAAAGGGTGATCCGCGCACCTGGTCCTCCGTGTTCTTGATCTCTTTGGGGAAAGCTTTTAGGCCATCTCCAATTGTGTCTCTTCACCTCCCCTATTTTCTTTCGCAAAGAGATTCTTTTCCATTCCCTTCAAAGTTCAAAGCTCCAACGGATTCTCTTCACCATTCTTCTCTGAATGGAATATACTTTTCCATTCCCTTTAGCTATGTTGCCCGGATACAGGAATACAGATACGCAATAAGGCGATACTGCAATTTCTCTATGATACCGACTTAGGGATAAATTTATATATATATATATAGTCTCCAGCCACCCTCCTCATTCTCCACTCATCCGGCCACCTCCGCCTTGCAGCCGCCGTTGCTACTTGTGTTGCCGCCGCTGGTGTGCCGCTGAGCTGCCTCCCCCCGCTGGCCGTCGTCAATGCCCCGCTCCTCATCTCTCCGCCCCTCTCTCTCTCCCCTGATGCACCCCTCTCCTACCTCCTCTCTTCTCCCTCCCTGGTTAGCCGCCGACGCGCGTCCTGCCAGAGCTCTGCCTTCGCTACCTATGCCACCCCAGTCGTTGCTGCCCCACCTCTCGCCGCGAGAGCGCCGCTCTCCCCTCTATCTTCCCGCACTACTTTCTCTCTCTCCACCTCTCTCTCTTCCCTGCTTTCCCTCTATGCATTTTCCCTGGGTGTTGCCCTGCTGGCCGCAGTCGCTGAGCCACCGTGCAGATCCTGCTGTCCCTTTTGCTAGCTGCCCTCGCCGTCAACGGGCCCTGCCGAGCCGCCACCCCTACCGTGGATGCCCCCTCCACCTCCTCCTCTCCTCTCTCTCCACCCCGTCCCTCTTGTTCTCCCCTCTCTCCGCCCCCATCCCTATCCTTCTCCCTTCTCTCTCTCTCTACGATATCCCACAAGTATCGGAGAGGTATCCATAAAGTATCTGGTTTATTTTTATTATTTGAACATAAAAAAGTTTGATACGTATCCTAGCATATCCGACATGTATCCATGTCCGTTATGTGTCCGGATACAGATTCGTGAATTTTGGGAATTATCCGGGTATCATAGCCCTTTAGGTGGATATTCTCTCTCGTTCTCTATATGAATCCCTTCAAAGGGATGCTGTTGGAGATGGTAGAATATAAAGGGAAAGAATATGGGGAAGAGAATGGGGAAGGGATTGGAATAAAGAGAATGGTTGGAGATGGTCTTGGTCACAAAGTCTCAGTTGATAACTTGAAACAGATTGCGTGTTCTTGGCCTGTATATACTGTTTGTGCTCGTATCGATTTGGATCGGTGGATCTAGGATGTGCCATTTTTGGGTCTACGTCTATTGTACTTGTTTGCTGGTCGTTATTTTGGTGGACGATTTCTATTAATGTAGGTCATTTTGTGTGAATTGATGACATTTACACGCATCAGGAAATTAGTTGTGTCTTGAGAGTAATCATATGCAATATCAGTGCATTTTCAAGTACAATAGGTTGGGAATCTACCTAGTTGTTACGGTTCTGTGAAAAGAAGATTGAACATGGCAACTAGTTTAATGAATATGCTTGAGAAGTGATGGTGAAAGTGACATCGATTCATGTGCTTCAAGCACTTCTGTGATGAAAATTAGTATGTGGGTTCGGGAAAAAATGCAGTACAGAATTTTGCAAGCAGTCCATATGCATGTTTCTCTGCAATGTATCAGGTGCAAGCCCAATTCCATGTAGAAAAAAGATAATGGAATGGCAAAGGAATTTGTTATAGTTACCGTAAATGGCATGTTAGGATTGGTCTAACACCTGATATGGTGTAGGGAACCTTGCATTGGGGCTGTTTGATATATTTTATAATGGCGTCTCAGATATTTCTATCTCTACGATGGTATTTTTGTCCAAAGGAGACTCTACAGTGGCATGTATGCTTTTGTGCTAATTGATGTTATTTTTTTTTGTTTTTTGTTTCTGCGATAATTGGCTGTGTAGCACTGCAAATTGTATGACTTTGCTATACAACACTCCATGGACACATGCCAGTGACACATGAGTGCTCTATAGCAAAGCTATGCAAATTTATATTGCTACCACTCAAATTTTCCCCTTTTTTACTGAAGCTACTGTCCTGATCTTCTAGAGAGAATGCCTCTATTCCCCCCAAAAGTTAGGCCATTCGACAATCTGCCATAACCTTTTTTGAAGTACATTGTTTTGTCGCGTGAACTTTGCTCCTTATTTGCCCTTTTTGTCAACACCGTTTATATACAGCAATTACAAAGCTCTGCTAATTCCTAAAATACCCCTTTCTATATGAATTTATGGTTCATTACTTCAGTGCACTGCACATTATGATGTGCATTGTGGAACCTACTGTTTTGTTCCTTTTGCCATATCAACCAATGATACTAAACCTTTGTGCTAGTGGTTTCTTCGACAAAGATTTTTGCCAGTCATGTAGTCTTCTATTCTGTTACTAATAACACAGTGTCCTAACTTGTAGGTGAATTCATGAGTGATGTACAATTCTATGCATGTGTTAAAATATAACAACTGTTAGATCTTCGAAAATATTGGTTTTAAACTTTGGGCTGTTGCTTTTTTTACTTATGAATTTGGATTTATTTTCAATTTTTTGTCCTGCCAATGCAAATGTTGTTTTTTTTCTAATGCGCCATTGTAGATGTGCACTGTTTGACGATGATTAGTGGCCATGGATTGACTGGTTCCCACCTTGATCCGTGGTCATGATCTCCACTAGCACACCTCATCTGAAAGTTCCAAATTTGATGAGACCTAGTGCTATTTTTTTTCTTCCAATATTTGTGATTCAACCTATGTGATACCACATGATTGTTTACCAGGGATGTTTATATCAACATCAAAGTGTATATCACTGATCATGATCTGAGCCCTTTCTTTCTTCTAATATTAGGGATAAGTAATTATTAGAGTTAGTTCTTTTGCAGTTTGTCTCAAACTGTATTTGTTTATGCTTGTGATATTTCTTTGTTTTGCTAACGTTGATCTTATCTAACCTGTTTAAATTATATATTGTATTTCACATCTATATATATTTGTGGTAATATTCATCATTGCAACATTGATTTTTCAAGCCTGCCAAACTTGAAGACTTGGTTCAACATCCATGCTTTGGTTGTCTTTGAAGGGATGTATGTACCGAAGTAACTTGGATATGGTTTCTTTTAACATTGTTTCACAAATGTGACCACTATGATTTATATTTTTTTTATTAATGGCTATTGACAAAATTCAATATGGATGTTATGATTTCTCGATTCACTCTGGCATCTTAGTATACTTTTGCACATTAGGCATCTAGAACTTATTTGTGGCTTTTAAATCTTGGTCTACTAGATGTTGTGACAACTATACAATTGTTTTCTATAGATTGTAGCAATCTTGCTGAACATGTTCACCAATTTGTTGCAGCTTGCCTTCTTTGGACAATCAAGATGAGCCGTGGTGGGAGTGCTGGTGGTGGTAAAAGTTCCTTGGGTTACCTATTTGGAGATGGTGAACCTCCAAAGCCTGCTGCTGTGGCAGCTGTGAAGGCTCCACCTGCTGAGAAACCAGCATCTATCCCTCCACCTACTGAGAAGCTCCCTCCACCTACTGAGAAGCCAGCTCCTATCTCACCACCCGCTGATGCAGCCAAGCAGATTCCAGCTGGCATTCAGGGTAGCCAAACCAATAACTATTTCCGAGCAGAAGGCCAGAACACCGGCAACTTCCTTACGGTATACCTTTTTAGCTTGAACCTTATGGAGCTCTTATAAAAAAGTCAGAAATGCGCTGTTGTTTCCTTTTGTTGTCTGCTATGGCACTTCATAATATTTGTGGTCACAGTGCACAATCAAGTAGACCTGATTTTGATTAGGGACTGCTCAATTGTTTCTGACTTTTGGGTTCTTGAATTTGATGGCATGACTATAGTAAGATACACAAACATTATTTTCTGACCAATTTTCTATTTTTTGACGTGCATTTTTGTTTTATCACGTGCATAAGAAATATATGCCTTTCAGTTACCATCTTTTTTACCACCTTATCATATTTAGTACACTTTTGTATTTAATTCTGTTCATATTTGCAGGACCGTCGTTCCACCAAGGTTCAGGCTGATCCTGGCGGTACCTCGTCCCTGAGCTACTTGTTTGGTGGCAAGTGATGCTAAGCAGGATGAAGCGGTCTTATCCCTGTTACCCATATGGGGAAACGAAACGAGTGTTTTAATTCCAGCAATTTACCCCTTTTATTGATGTACTGTATAGTGCTATGTCGGGGGGACCTCCTGGATGTCAGCTTGCGTAAAACCTGTCTCTTAAGGACAAACAATGTCGATCATGAAAACAAATTGGTATTTTCAGTTCCCTGTTTGCCAAATGCTTTGTGTCAATTGATAGCTCCGTCATTTCGTCAGATTTATTTGTGATACTGGTGCTCGTCGCATGCTCACACACACTGTGAGGTTCGTTTTCACGCTTACTTTGTGTGTTCTGCATCAGCCTATCAGGGGGCTTTCCTGATGACTTCTTCTAATCTTGTTGTGAGCATGTTGCTGGCTTCAAGATTTGCTACACAGGTACGAAATGCCGTGTTATCAGATTGCCCTTTGTTCATCATGTAAAACTAGATTCTAGAAACTGATCGGGCCATATGGAGTCCATCATGGCCCAGTAATATGGAGGTCAACTCAGGAGTGAAGCCACTAACTCAATTCTTTCTTTCTTTCTTTTTGTTTTTGGAAAAAAAACATGCTTCTTTCTTCCATACCTAGTACAGGGTTTAACCCTGGAAGCTTCTAGATAAAGCATATATAGGGCGAGCATACATGATACGCCTATGCCTCGACAATATCCCTCCTATGCTCACCAGCTAGCTTATGCCGTTTGCACGATCAAACCTATATCAAAATGGAATAAAGTGGCGGGCCTCTATAACGATGTACGAAATTTATAAATGCAGCGCATACAGTACTGATCCTACGGATTAAATAAAAGTGAGTAGGTTAAGATCACTTTTATAACTAGACTACAAGCTCGTCCGAGGCTATCATGATCAGGCATAATAAATTTTGCTACCGGCTATGGCGTAGGAGACTACTAGTCGTCACCTAGCCCCTTCTTCTCCCCTTCTCTCACTCAGGCAACCCCATCCCTCCTCCACCTTTTTTTAAGGCATAATAAGTTTTGGTGCTAGCTGTGACGTACAAGACTACTACGCAGTCACCTAACCCCTCCTCCTCTTCTCCCACTTAGGCAACATCACCCCTCTTCCTTTTTTTTCCTTCGACGATGATTACCTCCTCCTCTTCCTCTGGCTACTCCACGTGCCTTTGACTAACCCGTGATTATGGCGCCACCAGAACCTAGTTGCCCATACCACAATTCCATTCCCATCGCTGGACCAAAGCTTCTTGGCTCCCCCCTAAGCTCGACAACCCCAAACCCCACACCTCCCCAAAATCAAAACCCTAACCTCACGGTGACAGTGGCGACCGGAGGTGAAGAAGATGGCAACGACGGCGATAGATCAAGGTGAGCAAACACCGACAGATGATTTTTCTCAAATACAGGTGTCCGCGTTTTTTAGTCTAATGAAAGATAAGGGTCTTGTTAGGCAAAGTTTAGAGAAAACTTTGTTTTAGAAATCATAGTTTCTACAATGTACGCATATAAAACCATGGTTTGAACTAACACCATCTACACCATAGTATTTTTAGAATTGCAAAATGTTTGTTTGCATGGTTTATGGACATAAAACTTTGAGCAAATACAATGGAGAAGTGCAATCATAGCACCAACCAATAGTCAAAGTTAGAAGAAAAAAAAAGAGGTATAGAATGAAGTTAAACTCCAAAAATCCATGATTTTATCAAAACAGAGTTTTGGAACCATGTCTAAACTTTGTATCCAAACACCACACATTCTAAACCACAGTATTTTAAGAAATCATAATTTTGTTTCAAGACTACGAAATAACTATGATGTCAGACGGACCCTAGATATTTCTTTTCTTTTTACCATGCTGCACCTTTTGTTTATCATGTGGGTCGGCGCCCTCTCAAACCTTTCTGTGGGTCAACTTCTGGAGCTAGTAGCTCTCAAACGAACGAACGAGCTTGCCCTAGTCTACAGTAGCTAGTATGACGTGTTCATGGCTGGTTCCCAGACGTACGTGTAGCCGTGTAGGCATCAAGCCGAGGAAGAAGGAAGCGTATTGGCATCGCGGTGTGAAGTACAGGAAGACGTACGTGTTGCGGTCTCCATGTGCATGGAACCGAATCTCGTCTCGTGGCTGAGGGTACATACCTTGCAGGGAAAATATTCGGTGCAAATTAAAGATTTCTCAGTGCACAAGTACAAAAACTCATTATGGTCCATTAGATCCAACCTATACAATCCAGATGCATTGAGGTGGAACTCTCTCTCCCACTTATGCACTTGTGTGTAAAACTATGATGATTGTTTTGCATGTTTCTATGTTTTAGTTAGACCACTGAGATGAGATCCAAGAACCAAGATATGTTTTTTAAATTTGTGCACTAAGAAATCTTTTGCACCAAATATTTTTCCCTATGTATATGGGCTGCAGCCTAGCAATCCGGCCGGATCCTTGTCATTTTGGCATGCAGCTAGCATAGAGTGTTAGGCATGTCCAATGCTAATTAGGAGGCAGGGCTCTCTCTTTACTATTCCATCGCTTTTTAATTATACCTTAATTTTTTCTTTATTTCCTTCTCATACATTTTAATTTATAGCGTTGGGTATATCAAATGACAACAAATGGGATCATAGGTTCTTGTTAGGAAACATTTCATCGTCTATAGCCTTCTTTCAAAGATTTCAGAGTTCAAATTTTCGAAAACTCATCCGTTATAAGTCCTACACTAGAGCTTATGTCGCCTAGGAGTGTTAATACCGGCATAGGCAAGTGGTGAGAATATGGGGTTTTATACGAAACCACCATAGGCAAGTGCGAAATTCACCCACAAACCCTAATTTATCATAGTTCACAATGGATCTAATGCGAGAAGCATCTCTCGGTTTGCTAGGAAGATTCTGCCATGCGGGCACGCTATCCATGAAGCACTACTACTTCTAAGAAATACTTTTATAATATTTTAAATTTAGTGGTTTTTATAAATATCATAGTGTTCGCCTAGTCGGCTGGTCGCTAGTCGGTGGCAATCCGCATTGATCAGGGATTGATCGGTGGGTTAGTCGGTCGGACCATCTAGTTGGTCAAAGTCAGTCAAAATCGGTCTAGTCGGTGCTAGTCGGTCGGTCCAAGTCGGCGACTAGGCATTTAGTCGGGCCGACTAGGATAATGAAAATTGGCGCGTGGGCTAAATTTTTGGCCCAAAAGGGTGGGTACACACTAGTCACTAGTACTCTACAGACCACACTAGGGTTAGGCAGTAGCCGTAACACACACATCTCTGGGGTGGCGCTGACGCCTCCCTTGGCCGGCAGCCGTGCTCCCTCAGCCAACGGATTGTAGATTGTAAATTGTGATGATTGGTGACTTGGTGTCTATGTCTATGTCTTATGTGTGTCAGTGTGTAACTTGTATTATTATTTTCTGTATTTATATTTGTGCTTATTTTATTAATATTTTTTGCTGGTCATATTGGAGTCTCCGACTAGTCGGCCTAGTCGCTAGTCACTGGGTAACCGACGGACTACCGATTAGCGACTAGGTGAATACTGTAAATATGTGATGGTATATTTTAGAGACCGTGTTTATGTCCAAAACGATACTCCTTTTGAAAAAATGTCATATATTTTTAATGAGCCTGTCCATTGGTATATGTATATATATATATGGTGTATTTCATAGTCCATGCAATTCTAATGCAATATATGTTTTGTTCGCTCAATACATCTAATAAATCGAAAATGATTCGCATCTCACGTCCGATGGAGATCACTCCAGTTGAACACCATGCTTCATGGGTCGCGCCTGATATATATATAGCCCATGTGACAGGAGGAATACATATGTTTCCTCCATGCACGAAACACCAATATCTTTTTATTTCAAAGGAACACAATAAAATACTTGAAGTAGATATTTATGATAGAGTACGTACGTATCCTTCTTCTATGGAACAACGGTAGTGCTTGCCTTTTCTTTTGAAGGAGCACGACTAAACACTCCTAATTATACACTACCCACCTAGTCTTTTCAAAGAAAAAAATGGGAGGGAAACATTTCTTGAAGTGTGCACACTCTAGCCACTACTTAGCACACACAAATTAAGAAGCCAGGGGGAATTAATTCCCTTTATCTCGAGCACTATACCTTTCAATCGAACGGCTCACATACGTCGTACCTCTCCTTCCCTGTACGTCCTCGGCTTCCATGCCGTGGATGCATGGATGGATCTGGCTACTCTGAAACGGCAACCCTGCATGCATGCATGGCCGCATCCTCCATGAGACCAAGAACTATAGCCATCAATCGCCTCAAAAGAATGGCAAAAGGCACGCCAGTTTCACTCGTAACCGATGCGATATTGATGCCAGCCAGCCAGCCAGCCATGGATCGATCGACCGGCCATGGTCGATTTCAGTTCTAGCATGCGTTTCATGTCGCTACAAAGGTTTTCTCGTTGAGGCCTTCTTCATCGAAAGCGAAGAGCATCTCCTGTGATGCCAAACCAGCTGGCTATACAAGCTATAGGACTCCAATTTAGTTTTTTTCTCTTATATAAACGAGATAATAACTAATTTATTGGAGACGTTGTTTGTTTACTATATATAAATGACATATTCATATTTTATAGTTAGTGATTGATTGGAGATATCGGATGACAAGAACAAGGGAATAATTGTACAAGCATACAATACCTTTTGCTTTTAGTTAAAGTTGAGCCATTAGACAGCTGATTAGCTGAAGCTCTAATCTTATAAGAGCGCATCGATCGGACGATACATGTAGAGAGCAGCAAGAAATCCTTGGTACAAGCATAGTGTATTTTTCCCTTTTCAGTTTGAAACTTGTTACGAACGGAGGCGATGACATGGCATGCAAAACCGTTGGAGGCGAACGGTTCTCGATTTCAGTTCATGCTGGAGCGCCCCCTCAAAAATACCAAAATTGAGGGTAGAAACTGACGGAAATAAACCGGAGGCTGTTGAACTGAACGGGGACGGTGGTGACTGGCACAAGAGGCGCTCGTCCGTTCTTCTTCTTCTTCTTCTTCTTCTTCTTCTTCTTCTTCTTCTTCAGTTCGCACTGGTTTTTCGGCTGGGCCTTTACGCCTGGAGCTTTATGTTGTTTTCAACTTTTATTTAATCCCTTTTGGGTGCTAGCATTAGTAGTACTATCAGCAAGTGCTAGCTCTGAATGAATGAATGAATGCTAATTACTTGTGGTTTTGTGAAGCTTTTGGTTGAGCTTGAATGCTTGATGATCCCCATGGCTCTGTGCTCTGGCTGGTGGTGTGATAGTGGCCGTTGAGCTTCTGTTAAAGAATTATTACTGCCGTTCCGTTTCAACTGATAAAATAACGGCGTGCCTTTATCTTTTTCTTTTTGGCATCTGTACGTGTTTTATGTTTATTTCATTTGCACGCATCATATGTTTTTTTTAAAATGGAGGGTCTTTTTTTGCACCAGAGATATGCTATTATGGAAATTTTTTTCAAAGACTTGCTATGGGATTAATTTTGGAATTAATGGTATAGGATTTTTTTAGGGGTGTGGTGGCAGAGAAAGAATTACATCGTTAAATTTTCCTTTTGAGAAATGGAGCTATATTATTCATCCAATCCCTTTGCTCAAAGGTTACTTTGTAGATAGTATCCACCATTGGCTTTAACTCTCTCAAAATTGTACAATTCTCATGGAAAGAATTATATAAACACGTCTCAAATGTATAATTTATGGCTATCATGATCAACAATAGGCAGAAGGAAAAAATTATACAAGATACTTTAAATTATAAATTTAACTCATACGGGCTTCCAAATATATTTATCATTTTAAAACTTTAAGACATTCCTTCTAGCCTCTGCACTAATTGTTTGCACGCGTCGATGTAAGGAGGCGTTTCTTCTACCTTCAATACTAACTGTTTGCACGTGCCAACATATTCCGTTTCTTCTAAGTATATGTTCCTTCTACATTTCATACTAACCGTTTCCACGCGGCGCGGTGTTTAGTTATTTTCTAGTGTTTCTTGCCCGTCTTCCGTACAAGACACATTTACAACACCGTTTCATAACCGAAGAGTGTTTTCCGTCTCATCTACCATACAGGGCCATGAGTGTGTGTAATTTTGTATCTCCAATGTCGTTAAATGTAACAACTATGACCGTTAAATTAAACCAAATAACGACAAACACCGAGTTGCGCGGGAAAATTCCGCATAATGCTATTTCCACTCTTTTTGAAAAGTAACATAGATGATTCATCAAAAACTACTAATTTTTTTGCAGGGTAAATGTGATCTAAGTAACCATTCATCAATTTAGACCCTCACAACATTATAATATAATAACGCAGCATGATTATCTCCCCGTTTTTTCATATTACACAAGCAATTACTCTAAATAATCTGTCCTATGACAAGCAATAAAATATCCCCAATCTCCCACCCTCTCCTATTTAAACGCCCCTTCCCCCCACCATTTGCACCTCGCATTCGAAGTTTCGAACCCTCTCTCTTCCAAGAAACCCCTCAAGCTCCCACACCATGGCCACTTCGCCTCCCATGGCTCTCGCCATGGCCACTGGCCAGGAAGACTCCCTCCTCCTCCTCCTCCTCCCGGCCGCCTCCGTGCTCCCGCCGCTTCTCGCCGCGCTCCTCCTCGCCGTCTTCCTCCTCTGGCTCTCCCCTGGCGGCCCCGCCTGGGCCCTGCCCCGCCGCCGCCGCCAGCCGCCGGGCGTGGTCACCGCGCTCTCCGGCCCCGCCGCGCACCGCGCACTGGCGGCGCTCTCCCGCGGCGCTGCCCTGACGTCCTTCTCCGTCGGGTTCACCCGCCTCGTCGTGGCGAGCCGGCCGGAGACGGCGCGGGAGATCCTCGCCTCCCCGGCGTTCGGCGACCGGCCGGTGAAAGACGCGGCTCGCCGCCTCCTCTTCGACCGCGCCATGGGCTTCGCTCCTTCCGGCGACCCCCACTGGCGCGCGCTCCGGCGCCTCTCTGCAGCTCACCTCTTCGGCCCGCGCCGCGTCGCCGCCGCCGCGCCCCACCGTGCCGCCGCCGCCGCGCGCATGGTGGCCGACGTCGCCGCCCTCATGGCCCGCCACGGTGAGGTCGGCCTCCGGCGAGTCCTCCACGCTGCCTCGCTCCGCCACGTCATGGCCGTCGTCTTCGGCAAGAACTACGGCGACCTCGCGACGTCCCAAGAGGGCGCCCTGCTCGAGGAGATGGTGAGCGAGGGGTACGACCTCCTCGGTGCCTTCAACTGGGCCGACCACCTGCCATTGCTTGGGTGGCTCGACCTCCATGGCGTCCGCCGCCGCTGCGACAGGTTGGTCCGCAAGGTCGAGGTGTACGTAGGCGGCATCATACAGGAGCACAGGGCGAGGAGGCGAGCCAATGGCACCGCCGCCGCCGACGAGCTCCTCGGCGATTTTGTCGACGTGCTCATCGGACTCGACGGAGACGACAAGATGTCCGACTCCGACATGATCGCCGTTCTTTGGGTACGTACGTGAGAGTGATCACAAATTAAGTCTTGAGAAAAGAAACGTTTTTTTCTCCATGGATTGAAGAGGGATTTGATTAGGTTGATTGCGTTGATTTGATTTGGTGGATCGTGCAGGAGATGATCTTTCGAGGGACGGACACGGTGGCGATCTTGATGGAGTGGGTGATGGCGAGGATGGTGATGCACCCGGACATCCAGGCAAAGGCGCGGGCGGAGGTGGACGCCGCCGTTGCCGGCAGCGGTGTGACGGACGGCGACGTGGCGAGGCTCCCCTACGTGCAGTGCATCGTGAAGGAGACGCTGCGGATGCACCCGCCGGGGCCGCTGCTGTCGTGGGCGCGGCTGGCGGCGCATGACGCCGTCGTCGGCGGTCACGTCGTCCCCGGCGGCACGACGGCGATGGTGAACATGTGGGCCATCGCCCACGACGCCGGCGTGTGGCCGGAGCCGGAGGCGTTCCGGCCGGAGCGCTTCCTGGAAGAGGACGTCAGCGTGCTCGGCGGCGACCTCCGTTTGGCTCCGTTCGGCGCCGGCCGCCGCGTCTGCCCCGGCAAGATGCTCGCGCTCGCGACCCTCCACCTCTGGCTCGCCCAGCTGCTGCGCCACTTCGAGTGGGCCCCCTCCGCCGCCGGCGTCGACCTGTCGGAGCGCCTCAACATGTCGCTCGAGATGGCGGCGCCGCTCGTCTGCAAGGCCGTCGCTAGGGCCTGAGCCGCCGCCGCCATTAATATGCTCTAGCTTGCTTTCGGCTCAGTGCTTAATTGCCTATCGTGTTGGCTGCTGGACGTGCTAGGGTCTTCGTGTGTTTTACTTTCAGTCATCTCCATGCATGGCTTTGTCTTCTTGAATTGGTGACTCGGATAGCCAATGAAGGAATCTAGCTAGCTATGAGTCTAAGTTTGATTAGGTTCCAAGTGAGGCAATGCATGCAAGAGCTTTTGATGCTACTCAACTTGTTCGTGCATGCTTAGCTCTAGGTTTAGGGTAATTGTGGCGTTCGAACAGAAGCAGTATGTGATGTTTGCCTTTGTCAGTTAATTGCCATGTCGTCGTCCAAGATTTATGAGGCTTTCAATTTTCAGTTGGTGAAAATTTCTCAGTTCAGTATATTTTCTTACTTCGATGATTAATTGACATTGTTGTCGTGATATATCTGTGGCATGCCATGGCTAGGCAGGGCCGGAAATTGCTTGGATCCTCTCATCTGGTGATGGATTTTCGGTTTAGTTTCAGTCTCTATATCAGAAGACTTGCGCATAATTTTACTGATTGGTACGAATGTCCGCTTGCATTAGAACTATGGCATGAACACTAGGTGACTGGATCGCCACCACTAGCTCGTGACTCATGCTCCATGCATGCGTTTAGCATCAGTTATCGACTTGTTATGAATGATATGATGTCTTATTATTTTGTTTCATGCATCAGGATTAAACGCCTTTCTTTTGAACCTGTAATTGTCTTTGTATACTGTAAGGACGAATGCACCATGCATGTTTGATTAGATGCTACCTGAATCTGATCAGTGTGAGTTTTTACCAAGTTGGAGCTGCATTTGATGCTGATTTGTTTCAGAGCCTGTTCTTTCGTGATCTGAATCCAGATTCAATGCTTGCACTTGTATACATATGCTTGGTTAGTGCTCAGGGTATCAGATTCAGACGAGAATCATCATTGCACTATATTGCTGCCTTATTCCATATCATCATCCTTTGTTGTGCCCAACAAAGATATATCTGTGGGTGAATATCTACATATATATGTTCATAATTGTGCCCATTCCCTCGAATCAAGAAGATTTGATCAGCTCGATTTTCGTATCACAAAAGAAGACCTACCACTAGGCTACTGTGAAAGAGCCAAGGGGTTGATGATGTGCAATTTAACGGTATGCAAACGGTCGGTCATTTAATTTAGAAGGTTATCTACATAATTATACTACACCTTTTTAGATGATGACAAAATTATACTAGTACATGTGTAGTACTATAAAGTTTTAAGGTATTCTAAAGTTTGAGATCCAAAATTATGGACGGTAGGTTTTCTAAATTTCAATCTCTATATCCTATTGTCCATAACAGGATTAAGTTCCTATATTTTGATACTCTCCAGCGGAGTCTTTATTCCTAAAAGATATAGAGATTGGATATACAATATCTAAATATAGAGAACATAAATAGTCTTTAAATTTAAATTTAGAGACTAACATAGAGATTTTGCTATATGAGTTATAGGAAATGAGATTATGCATAATAGTATTATAGAGCATCTGCTAGACATGATCCATGTTGTTAGTCTGTTATTTTGATTTCCCAACCAGACATCTGATGATGTGGAGTATAGCAAGCACAAGTGATAAGAGAAATCTCTACATCGTCGCATTCATCGGTCAGATTTTTGGAACATGAACTCTGGTGCTTGTCCAAACACTGCACCAAACATGGCACAACCAAAAGTTAAACACGAAGAAAAATGTGGGTTTCTACACTAACAAATAATCAAAATTTACCGCGCAAACCCAGAACAGCCTAAAAGTAATTGCTCATAGATCAATACCTCTTGATGCACAATGCAGCAAAAGCAGAGTCGTTGAAGTTGTTTCAATCAATCCACGCACGTAATCTTAACTCGTACGCAAGTAGTTGTTCATGTCAAGATAGTCGCCAACTTCCAGTCGATTAGCACCATATCACGAAGCTTTGTCGCTCCGTGAACAAGTCCCACACCTTGATGCCGTTGACGAGTTTCACAGCCTCACTAAGATATGCAATCTTACAGCGTAGTCCACCATCAAACAAACTCCCCAACCACATACAGAGTCCGTTTACATACAAAGTTCGTCTTCGACATTTTATCACTTCACAGAAAACTAAGGAGGTAAGGTTTCCAACACATCTAGTTTTGTTAGAGTTGGTGTCAGATATGTGTACAAAAAGGGTTATAATTGGACTGTAAGTTGTAATAGGCAGGAGAAAGCCATGTTAAAATCAAAATCATATTTGTGGCCCTTATATAAAGGGGTACCCGTGGTATAACCTATAACGACTAAAGTAGTGGCGTACGCGCAAGTGGTCGCGACCGGCTTGTGGCCATGATCTAGGACCATCGGTATGCTGTATTGTTGGGGGGAGAAGCACCAACAATCATTGCCCTATAGATGTAAGCAAAAATTGAACTGTGTTATCAAACATCATGCCTTTGATGTCTTTCAGATCTTGCACCGACATCCTATTTTCTAACAAGTGGTATCAAAATCCAATTTTGATGATGTGGGTGATCTAGGTGGAAGAGCGAGGATTATACATACTCGAGTGTGTAAAAGAAAATGCTTGATTCAGCCAAGGCCGACCCAAATAAGGGGGCAGTTAGTACGACTGCCATGAGCCCCCAATTTTGAGGGCCCTAATCCTATAGTTTGTAGATATTGGTAGTATTAGGGAGCTCAACGACATATCCAAGATGACACATTAAATTAGCCTTATAGCAACCCATCAGTATTAGTACGTAGATTTGTTGTTAGTTAGTAGTTTATGATGGGGTCGCGACTGCGGCTTGTGGCCATGTCCCAAGGTTGTCGCTGTGATACATTGTCGGGGAGGAGCATCCATAATCATTGCCTTGTATATGTAGGCAAAAGCCGAACCGCGTTACCAACATCATTCCTCCGGTGTCGTACATATCTTGCATTGACGTCCTATTTTGTAACAAGTTTCATTGCAAAATTCCTTCCCAGTCATTAGGAATCAATAAAACAAGACCACAGCCAGAATTTAGGCGCAAACAAATCATGTCTCCTTTTCAAGTTCACTTTGGTTAGCTCATCACGTCACGCACTACGGTATCAACACATATATGGACTGAATCTATCCACACACATGGTGTGCTAGCATCAGTGCATGAGATGTGGGGGAGATGTCTAAGGTTTGGTGGAGAGCGAGAACTTGATAATAGATATGTCTTATATGTCTCACAAGTTTCCACTGTCTCCCTTTATATAGCGCCCCATAGTGGGCCTTTACGCTAGAGAACCAACAAGGTCCAAGTCCCATGTCATACGTGACCTGTAAAATCCACATCATATGTGGCCCGCACAATCAATGAGACTACATCATATGTGATCCATGATTGTTATCGGACATAATCGTAACAAAATACTGGTTACAATCTAAAGATAAAAAATCTTAACACAATGACAGTGTCACGCTAAGAATAGCTCAATAGAAGAGAGAAAGCACGAGTCACAAAACAACCAAACAATCATCATATCATGGCAGTTGTAGCTTTTCTTCATCCTCCACATCGAAGATGACATTTTTTGTGGTTTCAAAAGAACATTTCAAAGCCCTAAATTTCAAAAGGCCACTCACATCATCCAAAATGAGCGAGCGAGACGAAGAGACAAATGTGAAACCAACTAGTTTAAAGAAGAATTCACCACTGACTAGTCAAAACCAACGGCAATATCCCAAATTCACTACTAGGCAACCCATTGATTCAACGAACATTGTAATATATAACGCCAGATGAGTGGAAACCAATGCTCCTCAATGGTGTCTATAGCAAAGCAAAGGGGCAATGACGTCAAAGTCATTGGACCTAGCCATGGAAGCCAGAAAACTAAGATTTCTCCTTGATTGGCACTTCAACACCAATCTTGCCTCCCACCGTTGTTGGAGAATTTGCCTCAACAAGTCACCATCAAGAAAGTCCTGTAACCCACTCACTTTGCGCATCAACTGAACCTACTCCACTGGTCAATATCAGTCAGATTTAGGTGTTTGCATAAAAAAAACACTGTATTTAATGCTTGAATTACCTCCAAGAGCATTGACTGCAGAGTTTTAAGGAGTGTAGGGATGCCTAAACAAGTATTGCCATAGAAATGGTACACCATAATGCCATGTTTGTTGCTAATAGCCTTGAAGCTCCAGAGCAAAACGAGATACGTGGGTCACCTGTGTGATCGGGTGGTGATGAATTGTATGGCCACCAAGCACCATCGCTAGCATATCATCGCTCATGTGCCTTTGGGCTCGCATAGGACGCAGTGGTGGTGGATGGAGTTGGTGCTGACCTTTGCCGATGTTGTTGCAATTAAGGGCCTGTTCTTTTGGGCTGATTTGAACGATTGAACAGCTGAACGACTGAAATGATTGAACTTTGAGAGCTTTTCGAGATAGACTCGAGATCCAAATCCATCTGATTTGACTTGTTTTTAAAAGTGGTAGGACATACCTTCGAGACAGCTGTTGGACACAAAAATAATTTCCAACGACGTCAATCGGTCCCTAATCAGTGATTATTAATTAAATATTAATCTTTCGCGGATTAATCTGGCCCAGGATCGGTTCGGCCCAAATTTGGCCCAAAATCAGGCAAACCCTAGCTGAACACTATAAATACCAGTACAAGGTTCAACCCTAAAAAAAGACAATCTACAGGAGCTTGGTGGCCGGCGGCTGGGGAAAAAGAAAAAGGAACAAAAAAAAGGTAAGGGGAGAGGGGCTTCCTTCTCCCTCGGGCTCTCCCTCTCTCTCCCGAGCTCTTCCCCCGTCGGGCTCTCTCTCTCTTTGCAGGTCTCGGCACGAGCACGGGGCGGCCGGCGCGCCGCCCCACCTTCTCCACTCCGGCGCCGCCTCTCCCTCGTGTTCCCTGCCTCTCTCCCTCGTAAATCACTCGTGTCTCCACGATTTGCATCGTTCCTCTCTGCCTTCCCACCGTACGAAGGATCTGTACCCGGATCACCTAGTCGCACCAGGCTCTTGTCCGGGAAGACTGCGCGGCCCTAGCCTTCCGCAGGCTTGGCCGCCACCCGGGCTGCTGAGAAGGGTTGTCGTTGGGCCTCACACCAACTACAAATTCGTCTGCTGGTCCGTGGACCCGCTGCTCTTCAGGAGCGCGATTCCCAGACACCGACACCCATGATGCCATATTTGTTGCTAATAGCCTTGAAGTGCCAGAACAAAACGAGATCCGTGGGTCACCTGTGTGATCGGGTGGTGATGAACTGTATGGCCACCAAGCACCATCACTAACATATCATTGCTCATGTGCCTTTGGGCGCGCATAGGTTGCAATCAAGGGCCTATTCTTTTGGGCAGATCTAAACGGTTGAACAGCTGAACGACTGAAATGGCTGAACTTTTAGAGCTTCTCGAGATAGACTCGAGATCCGGATCCATCTCGTTTGACTTGTTTTTAAAAACAGACCCAAAAAAATAAAATGTATGCTATTTTTACATAAATATAAGCCATTAAGCTGTTAAGCTACGAAGAACTGGCACTAAGGCTAGTTTTGGGCTAAGATTATTTAAGGGGAAAGGGAGATAAGGAGGAGGAGATTGTTGCGGCCACATGGATCTACGAAGTTGGAGAGGAGGGGATCGAACAAGCGGTGGCTAAAGTTCTTGTGGGGAGCTAGGATTTGCACCTCTTAGGTCCTAAGAGGTCCTTGTAACATGTTTGCCATGCTCTTTCTTTCGAACTGGGGTTTTTTAATTAAATGACATGAGATATGTTATTTCATTTGTTTTCTAAAGAAAAGGGAGTTCAAACATCGACTTAAAAAAATGGACACCATAGTGTCGGTCCAAACCAACATAGAAAAGTACTCAACTAATGAAGACACTAAGAGCATTGTCAGCAGGATCTCTATATTTCGTTCTCTATATCCTTCCTCTAAACCACTATTCGTTCCCTATATTTTCATCATCTCTAGCAGAGTCTTTATCCCCGAAAAGATATAGAGATTCTCTGTAGAGTCTCTAAACATAGATACTCTGGAGGGAGTCTCTAAATTTAGAGACTGAGATAGAGACCTGCTGGATGGGTATAGAGGTCGAGATTGTCCGTAATAGTGTTTTAGGGAACGGTTTAGAAAACCTGCTAGAGATGCTCTAAGCACCCGATGATACGCGGGGCGCTGCACAAAAAATTTACCCTCAAGGAACAGAAGAAATCCAAATCTGACACAGAATGCTTGTGGCCGGATACAAAGCTTGCACCCCTTCCCCCCAACGGAAAGATCTTCCAAACCTGCAGCTGGAGGCTGGAGCAGTTCTCTAATTCTGTTTCATGGCCATTAGTCGATGCACAGTCACACATGCACTGTGCATCCAAAGAAGAAATCATTAGAGGCTTGGAAGCAGGGGCAAGCTGCATCATCTCGTTGGCATCATGGGCTGAATGGCTTGATCAATCCTGATGATCAGGTGTGGGTGAGACTGGGATCGATGGCAAACTTCTCGCAGATGCGCTCTGAATCTCTGCTCAGTCTGCTCTCAGTCTGCTAGATGCTCAAGCTCAGCACTCAACTAAAAAACAAAGATGGGGAGAGAGGGAGAGAAGAAAAATACCAATGTTTCTTTTTTTTTTCTTTTGGAAAGAAAATCCAATGTTGGATCGACTAGCGCGACGGGTTGGTGGTAGTAGTGCTCGGATTGGCACGCCTTCCACGTGCGGCGGAGCTGGGGACGGTGCAGATCGTGCCAGAGGTCCATCGGGGCATGCACGTAGGATTTCGGAGAGAGATCGCCTTCACATGATCGATGCAGTTGCGATCTATATATTAACTCGCAAGATGCTGACGCGCTCACACACAGGTAGGGGAGAGCCATAATTCATTTTAAGAGTATTCCAGATAGCTTCTCTGTGCTACTGTAGCACGTAAAAATAGTCCGCTGAAGACCCTTTATAATACTGAAGTGTAGCATAAATTGTGAAAAAATTTAGAGAGATGAATAGAGGAACACCAATAGTGTTTTAGAGGAGAAATATAGACTGACAGTTCTGAAAGACGAGGATGAGTTCATGAATGGTTGGAAGCTTGAATTTAAGAGCTGCGTTGGAAAATAATTTTAAACCTTTAGAGAGGTGTAAGAAGTTGCTTAGAATGTTGGTGTGAGGTGGTGTGGCTGACGGTGGTAGAGTAGTTTGTGTTGTGGTGCCATGGGATTGCTGTGAGATGATTGGCCTTAGGTCGTGAGGGCACGGTTACGCTGTAATTGTGCCTCAGTGCTCTACACCATGGTTTCCTGTATTTTACATTTTTAAAATGAATTGTCAGAGCTTTTATTTTTGGGTTAAAATAAAAAGATTTTCGAAAAGAGTAGGGCCAACGAAAAGTCAAATTATTGGTGCTATACAAATTCTTGGGAAGAAATTTCAGTAGACATTTGGAACCATCATGAAGACCATGATTTGAACGCTGTGTAGTAAAAGAAATAAGTAAAGGCAATTGTAGCCGTAGCTCTATCCTGATCTTAATACTATAATAATAGGACTAAAGTAAAATATAAGAGAAATGTGTAGAGATTGTATAGGCGGTAAATAGTGTAATGATTGAATAGTGGATATATGGTGTTGGGATAGAATCAACATTCGCGAAGAAACAAAATGATCTATGTTTTTATTGTTGTGCTACTTTGAGCTGTCGAGTCGTGCAGGGGAGAAGGATTAATTGCGCACGTGCAGTGTCGACGAAAACATGTAAATTTCCGGCCACTATGTTTGGCTTGCTCTCGAAAGTCAGAGTTCCCAGATTGTTTATCTAACGCGACACCTCAGGATAAACTAGATTCCCCCGCGAGGATAATCGTGTAATTTGGATTTATATATATTTCACTTTCACATATATCAGCACAATACAAGTGGAGTTTAGACAATATTATCGTGTCATCCGGTTTACATACGAAAAGTCAAAAAAATTCTTTATCTGTTTTAAGATAATAAAATAATTGTATTATGTGCGGCAGGGATAAGAAGTTTTTATACAATGATACTTATTTGACATAGCTTAGAAACCCGTCAGAATAACTGAGCTGAATAAATGAACTAACTGAGTTGCCGTTGATCTAGACTCAAGTTATATATTTTTAAGAGTGACCAAAGTAAACAAATATACTCATTGAGTTATATTGATCAGAAATAAGCTAAACGTTAAAATATACTTCGACAGATTATTTGTAACACCTTGGATCAAATTCGCTTAAAGCCTAGCCCATCTACGAGGCTGGCTCACGCATGCATAGCATCTACTTGGATTTTTGACCTCGTTTCATCCAAAGGGGTTAATCGAAGGTGCTATGTTTAGCTTCAACAGGCATTATATGCTACTACAACTCTGTCTCAACTAACAATATGGGACATGGGCCACATTGGCCTTATAACAAATCTGATCGGAGTATTACACTCACTCACTCTTAATAGGCGTCAGCACACCACCTAAGCGGCAAATGTCCAAGATCCCGCTCGGTATATGGCCGTGCATCTAGTGCCGACCTGTCGTTGGCCTGAGCCGACAACAAATTTCTAAGGGCTGCCTCGCAGAGCAGCTTACGGAGCGGAGCGTATGCAAGGTAGCTAGCCAGAGTTTCTTTCTTGTGAATGGATCCCCCTTTATTATTCTTGGGCCTTCTTATTTATAGGGTGGCATTGGGGGAAGGCACCCTAACCCCTAGGGTTCATACACAAATGCGTTATTACACAAATGCCCTCAACGGCTTAGCAAAAGCGAGGTTACAAGGGAATTACAGGGAGACAGGGTCGTTGCGCTCTGTACAGGTATCTTCCTGCCGCGCGGTACGATCCCTGGCGCATGTGGACCCTCTGTACTGGTTGTCTCCGAGCTTCTTGGCGATCAAGGAAACTTAGCTCCTTCGCGTCCCTCGAACCATCGTTCCCTTGGTCCGCCATAGCCTCGCCTTCGAAAGGCAAGACTTTCTTCGGGCCGGCGTCCCCCTGGTCCGCCATTGCTTCGCCTTCAGGTGGCGAAGCTCCCCTCGGGTCGCCACCCCTCCGATCCGCCTTTGCCTCTCCTCGGGGTGGCGAAGCTTCCTTCATGCCGCCGTCACCTAAGCCGATTGTATCTGCTCTGATTCGCCTGTCCCAAGTTCGTAGGGGATGGGTGTTCCCTGCTACAACACAACCTATATGCCATATCGTGTGACCACTCTGGTCCCACACAGGCCATACGCAATATGCTCGCACAATTAAGTCCGTATGATCGCGAAACTAAGCCCACATGATCTGCCCCACAATAAGGGTTGATGCTTTGATATCATTTGTAACACACTGGCCCAAATTTGCTTACATCCTAGCCCACCTACGGGGCTGACCCATGCATACATAGCACCTATTTGAACTTTTGGCCTCGCTTCGTCCAAAAGGGTTAACCCGATGTGCTATGCTTAGCTCCAACAGGCATTATATGCTATTACAACTCTGTCTCAACTAATAATATGAGACTAATCCCACCATCTCATACACAATACATCGGGTCGGAGTATTACATTATTGAAGCCGCTTTTCGAAACTGATTCATTTTGTTTATGTTATTTTTCAGGAAGCTTTTAAATACAATTGAAATAATTTAAAAAATTTAAATAAATTTGTAAATTCGAACATGCTCCAAGATCTAAGACGCATAGATGTACCCGTCTCCGAGCTACTCCGTAGGTAGGTAAACGCTCAACGTTGTGGACCCGGGACCCGGGAGCCCTTTGTGTGTGTGTGTGTGTTTTTTTGAGGTATTTGAGTGTGTGATTTTTTTTTTTGAGATATTTGTGTGTGTGATTGTGTGCGACAGTGCGAGTTGCGGAGGCACATCCATGCAGGGATTACGTAACCGAGCCGATAGCAAAAACCGGGAGAGGTCCGGTTCGGCTAACCGACCGGTTTTCGCGGTTAACCGGAAATTTTGTTGGAAAACCGGCTAGATTCAAATTCATATTCAAAATACGACCCGGCCGGTTAACCGACCGGTTTTACCGGTTAGCCGACCGGTTAGCTCGGCTAACCGGTCTTGTTTACCTGACAATAGAAAAATTTTCGCCTTTAGGTGGCGAAGCTCCCCTCGGGTCATCACCCCTCCAATCCGCCGTTGCCTCTCCTCGGGGTGGCGAAGCTTCCTTCGGGGCCGCTGTCATCTGTGATGGTTGTATCTGCTCTGGTTCGCCTATCCCAAGTTCGTAAGGGATGGGTGTTCCCTACTACAACATGATCCATATGCCATGTTGTGTGACCACTCTGGTTCCACACAAGTCATACGCAATATGCTCGCGCAACTAATTCTGCATGATCGTGAAATTAAGCCCACATGATCTGCAGCACAACGAGAGTTGATGTTTTGATATCATTTGTAACACACCGGTCCAAATTTGCTTACATCCTAGCTCACCTACGGGGCTGCCCCACGCATAGATAACACCTATTTGAACTTTCGGTCTCGCTTCGCCCAAAAGGGTTAACCTGATGTGCTATGTTTAGCTCCAACAGGCATTATATGCTATTACAACTCTGTCTCAACTCTCAACTACTACCTCCGTTTTTTTTATTTGACGCTTTTGACTTTTTGGCACGCCTTTGACCATTCGTCTTATTCAAATTATTTTTATAAATATCATTTATTCTGTTATGATTTGTTTTATCAATAGAGGTACTTTAAATATGTCTTTTCTTTTTACATCTTTGCACAAAATTTTTGAATAAGACGAATGGTCAAAAACGTATCAAAAAGTCAAAGGCGTCAAATAAAAAAAACCGGAGGGAATAGTAATATGGGACTAATCCCACCATCTCATACACAATACATCGGATCGGAGTATTACATTGCTGAAACCGCTTTTCGAAACTGATTCATTTTGTTTATGTTATTTTTCAGGAAGCTTTTAAATACAATTGAAATAATTTAAAAACTTTAAATACATTTGTAAATTCGAACATGCTCCGAGATCTAAGACGCATAGATGTACCCGTCTCCGAGCTCCTCCGAAGGTAGGTAAACGCTCAACGTTGTGGAGCCGGGAGGCCTTTGTGCGTGTGATTGTGTGATTGTGTGCGAGTTGCGGAGGCACATCCATGAATGATGAATCCATCCGATCCGGTCCTGTTCCCGCCGCCTCCGCTCTGGCGCTCTCGCCTCCGGGTTGCTGCGTCAGAGAGTCAATGCCCACCACCAACCACCATCCTCCTCCTCCTCCTCCGTAACTCGTCTCGCCCCTTTGGACTTGCCTTCTGGGAGGAAAGACGAGACGACGGGCGGGCTGAGCAGATCAGCAGGAGCAGGCCATGGAGGAGGGAGGCCAGCACGCGAGCCTCCTCGCCGTGGTACGGCCTACTCGGGTTTGGAAATCTTTCTTTTTTTTTCTTTCCTTTGATGGGGTTCTTGCGAGCCAGGATGCGGCGCGAGTGTTGTGGTCTGGTACCCCGAATCCCTAGTGACGAATCGGTATTGGGTTTGGGATAAATTTTTTATTTTTTTTACCATGACGGCATTGAGCTAGGAGCAAGAACGGTGAAGCTGGGAGTTGGGGATATAGGCATCCGAGCATTTCCTATTAGGATTGCTGATGAGCACTGAAGTGAATCTTGTGTTCGTGTAATTAAGATGGGAGCGAATACGTATAACTAATATGGGAGTGAATTGGTGCATTATATATCTAGAGTGAAATTGGAGATGTAGTACCTATTTTCGTGCAAATCTGTACAGGTTGACTGCACGCGTAACACCAATAGGCAGAGGGCTGATCTTATACACTGAAAAGTGAAAACTCTGATGATTGCGATCTACATACATGTCTTAATATCGATAGAAATTAGAGAACCTTAACAAACAGTCATACTGTGCAGCATGCACTTCTTTTCCGGTAGATTTGGTCGTATGACAAAGAATTTATCCATTTATGATTGCACTGATTTAATTAATTTTCCCGTTTTAGAAGGTCGTCAAAAAGCTTTGATTTACTCCTCAATGACAGTACAATGCTTATGTTGATCCTTGTCCTTCTATCAGAATGATGCATCATGTTATGGTAAAGAATCACAGCCTCTATTGGAAGTATGTCAAGGGCCACAGCTTAAAAGTAAGCATGCTGACTGGAGGGCACCAGCAATCATTCTAGGTGAGCCTTGTTGTATATTCTCCATTCGAAATTGTGAGACAGGTGACAGCCAAGAATCAGCCCATGTGTATAGAGCACCTATGACTGTTTTACAACCTTTACCATGATGTCACCTCTTAGCTGATTTGTATTTTTCTCAATCCTGATACAAGGATAGTTATTCTTGGCCTCCATGTTACGTTTCATTAATAAGATGAACATCTGATAATATTAAGTTAAAGACATATTGGCTTAAAATTAAATTTTAATATACTATCAGGAGGATACAACTAACTAAAACTCTGCAGGATTTGAATGTTTGGAGAGCATGGCTTTCAATGGCATTGCTACAAACCTGGTTGTGTATCTCCGCTCCGTTCTGCATGGTGGCATTGCTTCCAGTGCTTCAACCGTTTCTCTTTGGTATGGGACTAGCTTCTTTGTGCCTATACTTGGTGCTGTCATAGCAGATACCTACTGGGGCAATTACAAGACTGTCTTGATCTCCCTTATCATGTACCTACTTGTAAGATCAGAGTCTTCCTTCTCAGCTCATCAATCTTTTACATGTCACTCTTCCTTATGTTGTAAAATATTTATCCAATCGTTATTGACGAGTATTTCTTGTGATAAATCGTATAATGGAATACTGATGCTGCGATGCACATTGCAGGGAGTGGTGCTAATTACAGTTGGTGCTTTTGTATCTTCTATTCCAGCCTCCTGTAATGTGAGCCCATGCCCTTCATCAAATAGAATTCAAAACCTGATATTCTTCTCAGGTTTGTATCTAGCTGCTGTTGGATGTGGAGGAGTAAGGTCTGCATTGCTTCCATTGGGTGCAGACCAATTCAGCACTGAGAATAATTTAGACATGCGAAAGAAAAGGAATTTCTTCAGTTTGTTCTATATCTGTGTCATCTTTGGTGTGATTACTTCTGGCACCATTGTAGTTTGGGTTCAAGAAAATGTGAGCTGGGCTATAGGATATGGTGTTGCAGCTACATGCATAGCTCTTGCTTTAATAGGCTTTGTAATGGGAACACCAATATTCCAGCAACATGAGCCCAGAGGTTCCCCATTAAAGAGTGTTTTTCATGTTATTGTTGCCTCTTTTAGGAACATGAGCCTGAAACTTCCTGCTGATATCTCTCTTCTTTATGAGGCCGGGATCGAGCACACACAGAAGAGAGGACCAAAACTAGCTCACACTGATGGTCTTAGGTACTGCTCCTCTTTCTTATTTATTTTGTTATACTTGCACACATGATAAATTTCCTCTTGGCTCTTATTGCCATGTTGATTTAGCACCAATGGAAGTAATTATTTCCATGTTAGATTATCTGGTAATCACTTAATGGTTAAATGATTTCAGAAAGAAAACAGCCACCCATAATAATTCAAGACATAATGTATAGGTGTATAGCTCTTATAGCATATGCAATAAGTATGGAAATAACAAAACGGTTTTGCATGGGACATGAAAAATAGTGGGAATTATTTGTCCAGGATGCAACACAATTTTACCAGTGTTCCTTGATAACCTTTAATTATAATTGATATGATTGTTTATATAATCATCATGGTAACTCCCTTTTGTTTCAGGTTCTTAGATAAAGCAGCCATTATTTCCAATCTGAGCTTGGTTGAAGGCAGTTGTAGAAGTTCAGGGAGGATCTGCACCATAACTCAAGTTGAGGAATTGAAAATACTAATCCGCTTACTTCCGATATGGGTAACTGGAATATTCTTTGGTGCTGCAATATCTCAAATGCACACCACTTTCATTCAGCAGGGAACTGTGATGAACACCAAGATTGGGTCGCTTTCCATTCCACCGGCATCCTTATATTCCTTTGAAGTGATATGTGTCACCTTCTGGGTCCTCCTTGTGAACAAAGTCATTGTACCAGCAACCAGAACATGCTTTGCAAATGGAGCAGATCTCACACAGCTGCAGAGGATCGGGATCGGTCGTTTTCTGATGATATTTGCCATGGCGATTGCTGCATTTTTAGAAACGAAGAGGCTAGAGGGCATCCAGGATGGTAAGCTGTTAAGCATCGTATGGCAGCTTCCTCAGTACATTGTTATTGCCGGGGCGGAGTGCTTTGCCATTATTACTCAGCTGGAGTTCTTCCACGGTCAGGCGCCAGACTCAATGAAGAGCATGTTGACGGCATTTGCTTTGCTCACCACTGCTCTCGGCAATTACTCGAGCTCGGCTATCATCACTCTTGTTGCACTGCTTACTAAAGCATGGCAAAGCCCTGGTTGGATTCCTGATGACCTGAACAAGGGGCACCTGGATTACTATTACTGGTGCCTTACAGCCATCTCTTTTGTAAATTTTGTTGTCTATGTCTATATTGCTAGTAAAAACAAATTAAAGAAAGTTGTCTTCGAATGCTAAATTCTTTGTAAAGATACCTTGTAACAAGAATTTAAATTACGGTTAATTAGATATATGTCATTGCTCAGCTCAATTGCCTATTTTGAGATTGCCACTGCTCACTCGGAAATTGTAATTTGTAAAGTTGTAGCCAAATTTCATCCTAATTTAGACCTGTTCTTGTCAGTTTATGTGACTTAGTAGACTTATTTGTCTATAAACTTATCTTTACTTATTTAAAAATAACTTGATTTTTTTAATATGTCTTTTTTCTTTAAAACAAAGTGCACTTGGCTCTTAATTTTATCTTAAAAAACTTAAGAAATTAAGTTAGATAAGCAAATAAGTCAATAATATAACATAACAAAATTAGGCCCTTAGCTGTATAACATTGGAAAAATGTCTTATTTTGCACCTCGAATGTCAGAATATGCACCAGATCGTCGCTATGTGTTAACCAGAATTCCTATATGTAAAAAAGGCAGTGAGGTGGCATCCATATTTATCTCTCCCTTTGTGTTTTTTTTTTGAAAACTCTCCCTCCTTGCGGCACCTCCTCTTGACGTGGAGGCAGTCGCAAGGACAGTGTTGTGCTTTCCTGTCGCTGCGCCTCCTTAGAGCATCCGCATGATGCTCGACAAAAACATTGTAGCCACAGTGCTAAGCGCGCAGCAAATTCAAACATGCAGACTGCGGCCGGCCAGGCAAGCGAGCGGGCGAGCGGCTGATGCAGGCGCGTGACGGCGAGCATGCTGCTCATGCTCTTATGGGCTACCCCCGTTTGACTCCCCCACCCCCTTTGTGGGAGCCCACGAGGTGTTCGTCGCCTTGGTGGTGGCGGTTTCGGTGGCTTTTTGAAGGTGGCTATGGTGGCGATGACCGATGGCTACGGTGTTCACACCAATGTTCTAGCTCTTTTTGCAACATTTTTAGGGTGATGGTGCGCTGGATGAAAGCCTAGTCAAGCTCAACGCTTGACCGGTGGTGGTGATGCCCTTCTAGCATTGTTCCTTTTTTGTGGCACTATGGGAGACACTCCCTCGTCTAGGGTGAAAACCTTGTTGTCGACAATAGCGGCAATCTCGTGATCATTCCCTTTTTGAAAGTGTCGTCGTGGTTCTTCCATGCTACTGGTCGCCCGTAAGGTGTATCCGTTGTGGTAGCTAGATTGTCGTCGCTTGAGCAGTAGGTCCGGTTGGTTTGGCCGGTTCACCTATGGTGTTGTGCGTTGGATTTGATGTTAGCAGGGTGTTGTGTTTCGGCTGCGCTTTGTTGCGGTTGTATTTGAATGTTCGGCACCATGATTTTTTTTCCTTTTCCTGTATTTTTCTCTTTCTAATGAAAAAGGCTTTTAAGTTGTTTTAAAAAAAAACTCAACTTTGAATTTTTTTAGAAAAATGAAATTTCAAAGAAAATTCAAACCTTAAGGTTTAAAAATTTCAATAACTTCATATATGAATTTTGAAATTTTCACTTTGGGGGAAATTTGAATCTTTTTCCCAATATTTGAAAATTTCAATAACTTCATATATTTGAATCTTTTTCCCACGCGTCGGACTGGCACCCAGCATGATGGTATAGGGTTAAAGATGGCCTAACCCCGGTTGCTGGTGGTCGTGGATTTGTCGATTTCCAGCATGATGGTATGATTCCTGCCTTTATTCAGAATCACCTGGCCTGACCTTATCTTAATCCATCATGAATATGTACAAACACATCCATGGAGAATTGGTCGTCTTGACTGTTGGCTTGCCATTGCCGGTCAGCTTTGCTGTTCATTCCGCAGTTACAAGAAACATTTTGGCTAAAGCCTGCGGCTAGGGAATTCAGTCACAAGCCACATCACATAAACCAAGTAAATCAACGAAGTTCTAATCTGAACTTATCTTGCAAGCTCTGCTCATGGCCTGCAGGTTTAATATTCATCATCAGGCAGAGCAGGCAGACAGCAGTCTTAGCATTAATCATCGAGCCGGCCCAACGGTAAGGTTAATTTTCATTTTTTTTTATTAATTCCATATTCATGTGACCACTCACCAACTGAATAACACTCATGCATCAACCACACACAGACAGCACAAGGTCAAGACACTAAACTCGTGGCTGTAATGAGCCAAGAATGCACGTACAAGCAAAATGCTAAATTAACAATCTTTGGGAGTGGCATACAATGAAATCTTTGGGAGTGATTGACTCAGCTCGCTGCCACTCCACTTTACAGGCATCTCAGCTCCTCTTCCGTCAGTGCTGACGGCGCCACTTTCACCTGCTGCACAGCAAAGCCAGCCTCCTGGCACGTCCACTTCAGAAGCTCTGCCTGCGCTTCCCCCTCCGGGCACAGTGTCACCAGCGCGCCCCCGCTGCCGGTGAACTTTGCCGCTGCGCCGACGCTCCTTGCCACCTCAACCATCTTTATATTCACCAGCCCAAGCACATCATCTCCAAACATTTGCCTACAAAACCATCACACATACTGAATCTCCATAACGTGGATGTTGTGTGTGCTCAGCTTCAACCACATGGATGGATCTTACCTCCGCAGATCAAAGTTCCTGTTCATAAGCCTCGCAAGCTCATTATAATTCTTCTGCATCAAAGCCTTGTGGCCATCAAGTGCTAGCTGTGCGACTTGTTTCATGGATGATATGATAAACTCATCGCCATCAAGCCATCTTTGTCTCACAGTGCTATGGACCTATATTAAACAAGGTATGCAAGGTGGCTATTACTCTGGAGAATGGCCAGAGCATCTTACTTGTACATGAAAATATTTTCAAAATTCAAGCCTTTTTGCTAAATAAGAGAAGATTTTTAATCAAATGTTTATAATTTTAGCCCACAGTAGACCAACCTTGCCAGAGTCACTTGGATTCTCTGCATATATGACATAGAGATGAGGGAGTAGATTAACATCTAAAGGTGTGTATATGCCATGGCCCAACTTATCCATATGCTCCTGGCTAAAATCCTGAGAAGTAATAAAATATTGACAGATTAATAAAAGCTTTACTGCTAGGCAGTACTAGTAGTGGAATAACTTACAGGAATGCCACCCATTACTGAATAATACTATTATTGCCTACCATGTAAACTAGGCCCCCATAGACCTGTGCCACTCGATCTTGAAGTCCAGCAACAATTCCAAGCTCTTTCTCAGCATTTAGAATCAAATTAGGTCTGATTTCAACTTTTATTAGATGTCTGACATTATAGAAATCAATAAGGCAGTTTAGAGCAGCACAGATAATAGCGCTCGATCCAGAGAGCCCAGCCTACACACCAAAAAAGAAAGTGACATAGAATCTCTAGTTGCAGCATATGAAAAAAATGATGCACCTAGGATATTGTACACCACTTCAGCAACAAAAAAGACATTTAAGGTCTTCAAAGGAAATACAAGTATCACCAAAAATTTTTTAGAGTACATGAGACCACGAACTCAGGCTATCAGACATAGATCACATGGTATAGCAATGGTCAACGGGAGTTAAAGATGGAAACATAGGATTTGCCATGCTGATTACTGACCTGCCGAGGAATATTAGTATCGTACGACAGAGTGAAATTTTGGTCCTTGAGGGGGATATTATGTTGGATGCAGTGCTTGTAGAAAACTTCACATATGGCCAAGAGCAGCCGAGCACCTCCATAATATCCTTCATTTTGCAAACGATTCGCCTACACAAAAAGGAAATATTAATATTTAATATAACCCTTAAGTTAAGTGTTTCAATGACTTCAAAGTAAGAACCAAAAACTGATGCTGTAAACATTCAAGTGTATCTACGTTTAACGGCTTATGTATGATCATGTGTACCAAAACACATTTTCTAGTCAAAAGTGAAGCTGATTCACTTTTTTTTCTTGCTCCACACTTCAAATAAAGATAATCAGCGGAGGAATTCAGAAGGGCACGAGTATATGCAACACAGGGTTTGAAACTATTTTTTTTATGATTTTTTTTGAGAATATGTTATCTTTAACATATTCACTGGTCACGTAGTTATTCAAAGTTTTTTTAAAAAAGATTATTCCCTTCTCTACTCCACTCCATTCAACTTGGTGAAAAGAAGCCAAAACAAGGGGAAAAAAAGGAGCATATATTCCTTAGATATATATTCTGGAATAATCCAACTCCATCCACTCAAAGAAAAAGAAATTATAGAAACAAAGCAGGTGCTTATCTTATCTTCAAAAAAAAGGCAAAAGGAAACTTAGGCAATGTGATTGTAATGCCATGTTTGGGATTGGTGTACAGCACCCTTATTTGATCCACCCTTGTTTGACAACCACAAACCACATCACAGAATTACAATTAAGGAGACCGGACAAATCTATGCTATAAAACACATCTTCCTCTTGCTTATAAGTTTCCAAGAGGAATTCGCAAGGATAGAAGAAGACGAAATGAAGAAATGCAATCCAAGTTAATTCCTCGTCATTAAGGCAAGCATTGTGCACCAAACGAATAAGAATTGCGGCTCCTTCCTAATCCTTAGGAATTTGGATGGCCATGGGGTTGATGTGTGCTTCCGACACTTGAATTTGGTGCGGGCATGCCAAAACTTGGCTACCAACCAAACCCATGCCAATTTGCATTGGCACAACCAATTTTTTGGTAAGGCACCTGCGGGCTACGAACCAGACACGCCCCTAGTGTCAGTCTTGGATGCATCTTTTATACTACCTTGGAGGTTCCAAATCATTGATAATCTTGGATGCATCCATTCTACTTTGTAGTTTCAATACGGGATCCCCAAGTAGCAATCGGCAGGCTAAAAGCGTGGTGATGAGAGGAGGAACAAGTTGATAACGAAAGGAAGACGAGTGTTGAGCCTACGAGGCCTGGGAGCGACGGGAAGGCGACGAGGTCGTGGTGCGAATGCGGCTGGATGAGCAGCTCGGCGGACGGGGTCAGGCGGACGGTGGCCCAGAAGTCGGCGACGGCGAAGGAGATTGTCCTGCCGCCGTACATGTCGCTGGGGTTGCCGAGGAGCCCCACCCGAGCGTACGCCCGGTGCTCCGCCGCCACAGCCACAGCCACAGCCATTGCCACTGTCTAGATTCCACTGGCCCGTTCGCCGCTTCTCTCTTCCGCTGAGCCGGCTCCCCCGCCGCAGTCAACGCGAGGAAGAGGGGCAAGGCGGCGCGGGGAGGCCGCCTCTACTTCGGGCGAGGCGCCTGCGCGACTTGAGGCCATCGCGCCGCCATGGGCGAGTGGCCGTCAGGCTGGACTTGCGGGGCTGCTTGGGCACGACGGCGCGGATGGTCGGTGACGGCGGCAGGGGCTTGAGGGCGTCGGGGCGCAGCCGATGGAGGGCGAGGGAGAACTGCGGTCTGCAGAGAGAGGAGGTGGCCAACGGGCCGGCCCGGTTCGGGCCCGCTTGGTTCGGTTCGGTTCGGACAGTAACCGAACCGAACCGGGCCGGCCCGATTTTATATGGGTTGGTTTATTTAATTAAAAATACCTAAATAAAATTTAAAAAAACCACTATATTTCACAAATATACACTATAAATTGCGTAAATATACTATATATCAGTAGAAATATATATAAATGAACATATTTAATTAAATAAATATGCTAAGTGACGAATCGAACCAGGCCAAAACCGAACCGGGCCGTCCCGCCACTATACGAACCGAACCGGGCCAGCCCGACGAGCCTAGGCCTCGGCCCAAGTTTGGTGAACAGTGCAGGCCAGCCTGGTTCAGCCTTTGTTGGCCCGGTCTGTTTGGCCACCTCTAGAGAGGATGCGCGTGGGGTCGTGGGGAGAGCGGGGGCCTGAGGAAGGTGGTATTTCGACGGTTACACCCACTGCAAGTGGACTGGGCCCAAGCCTGGTCCGACTCGATGCGTCGGGCTCCAAAATCAGGCCCAAAAGTCCGGCCCGAAGCCCGACGTTTCGGCCCGACCACAGCATAGATCACGCTAGTTTTGGACCTTGGACCTATCTAACAATGGATACCAGCTACGGCGGAGGTATTTGACGTTGCAATTAATTTTGCTTGTATAGTTGTATTGCATGAGTGTGGATAATAGTACTTAAGATTATGGTTTGCTCTTCTCGTTTATTTTATACGCACACTTTTTTTTAAGTATAGTGTGATCAGTGTCCAGAAACATTAAAATAAGAAGGCATTGGAGATGTCGTCTTTAGGGGGCATGTTCTAAGTATTGATTGGACACATGAAAATCTTGATGATTTCATCGTTGATAAAACCGAGGGCGCTGACAAGACAATCAAATCTACAATGTTTACCACATCACCACACAATGGTTAAAAATGTTACCTTGATCTTGAAAATCAATACGTTGTTCTACTTCTCTTTTATAGGAATTTTTCTTTAATGGTTTCTTGTAGTAAGCTTTTTAAATGAGGCAATATTGCAATACAACATGTGTGTGCAATGTAATTATTTTTCCGATATTTTTTCATTGGGTTATTTAATTTAGCTTTTAACGAGGCATTGGCATAACATTGTTTTGACAGGGGGTGTTGTAAACCTACGAGATAGACCAAGCTCGATAGAGTAATTTGCAGGGGTACTGTGGGGAAAACCGAATCGGGGTAAATATGAAATTATCCTTTCAAGTTTTTTGATGGTCAAGAAACTCTCCACTATAAATATCAGACACCCCTTTGTAATCGGCAGTTGGCATATGAGATTAATAAAGATTTCTCAACTTGGGCATTCTCTCTGATTTTGTGTTAATATACTGTGTGATTGAATCTTATGATTGTTAGTCGATGCCGTCTTGCGATTTATTAGTTCATAGCAAAGTAACTTGAGAATTGAAACACAAATTTGGTGATTTGTTATTTCATAACAAGGTAACTTGAGGATCAAGACACTAGTTTGGTAAATCTGACTGGTCATGTTGATTAACATTTTTCTGGGAAACAAAGATAACAAGTTTTTTTTACTGATCTGCATGACAAAATTGGAAGGAAATTGATCTCGAGAACAGGTTGAGCCCTCACGAAAGAGGGGGAAATTAGAATTTTGCTCCAAAGTTAGTGTGTCTTTGTTTTTATGCCCAAAGTTGATGTGTCTTGGTATTTTTGCCCTGTGTAGACTAGGTGATGATTGTTATGTTCACGGGGATTTTTTAAAAAAGTGTTTTGTTTCTAATCTCATAGAGCTTGCTGCTAATGGTTGGGGTGGTACCTTGGGTTCTGGAGCTACATCATCTTCCTTTGCCGCCGGTGGGGAGGGCGGTGTGGCCACGACACCCGGCAGCAGAGGGGAGGGCGGTGCAGCCACGACCCTCGCAAGCGGCGGGGAGGGCACGGCCATGGCCCTCGCCAACGGCGGGAAGGATGGCGTGGCCATGGCTCTCACAAGCAGCGGGGAGGGCGGCGCGAAGAGACCGAGAAACGAAGAGACGCGTTGAGCACGATAGAAGGAGAATGTGGCAATTTTTTTTAAAATCCCACGTGGGCAAAACAATCCCCATCTAGTCTACACAGGGTAAAAATACAAAGGCACGTCAACTTTAGGCAAAAAAACCAAATCACATCAACTTTGGGGCAAAAATCCAATTTTCCCAATGAAGGAGAGGAGTGTGGCAGCCGAGCATGTTGACAAGCAAAAGACTACCTGATGTGCTGTCATGAGTGTTCCTCACGTCGTTTCATGTAGATGTAATTTCCCCCTAGTTGAGACTTATTGAATCAACATGACTATGATTCTGAAAGGGGTAGGTAGATTCGAGTGTACTGGATCACACAAGAATCTTACAGACATCAAAGCTACATCAGCATTTCTTTAGTTGGCAGGCAAGCACGGTAATTCCGGTTTTACAAAAGGTCCAGGACCATGTCCAGCAGGCCTGGTACCAGTTCAAGCTGGGAAGTTTCTTTATGGTTTTTCATGGAAGGTTTGATTTATCAGATTTAAAGTAAAAATTCGAATTTGATTAGCTCTGGAAGTGCAATTCATCAATTTGAACTCGAAATTTTAAATCACAATGTAGAAGTTTCTGTATCAGGATTGTGAATCCCAGCAACCACTGGAAATTATGGTTCCTGGCAAGAATCAGTGCTGCAGACAGCCAGTTATTTGGACAGCAGAAAGGTGCATCATAAAACAACATTATGTTCTCGTGAGCTAAATATTTCAGCTTTCCTATATTACCATAAAAGCTTAAAAAAGGAAACAAGAAATTTGGGTAATTCAATTTTCATAATGAGGTGACAGTATGATTCCAAATCACAGAAACATAATTCTGCTAGTGCTAGCCCTTCGTACTTTGGATCCAAAATGTGCTTCTTTGACTGCAAGCATTCTGTCATCAGAAAGCATCCAGATCCACATTCCAACAAAATGGCAAAAATCAAGTTGTCTCATTTCCTAAGTGGATTCATCCTATCCCTCAGGTAGTAGAGTTTTGCTCTCCTGACCTTCTTCCTGTCCAAGATCTTGATTTCTTTGATGTTTGGCGAGTAACTGAATGCAAAAGAGAAGTTCCATCAAGAAAATAGTCTAAATGTAAAGAATAAGTTGCATCAACAAAATGATCAAAATGTAAAGAATAAGTTGCATGAAGAAAATAGTCCATAAAACACACCATATGTAATGGTACCAATCATATTTGACCTTTTTCAATAACCTATGCTAATTCCAATTTTTTGTATACGAAAATTTGGGAACATGCGAACAATGCATACATCTTGAGTAGGGATAAAAGACCGAACATATGAAAATACCCTACTCATGACATGCTTCTAATAATTCCAGTACCACATCAACTACAGCATGCAGGATGAAGACAGAACATGGTAGAAAACAATACAAAATGCAGTTTCATCACAGCTGGTCCTTGTGTTTACGAAAAACTGAAAACTACCAAAATCTGCCATGTAATAAAACTATGGAACAAAATCAATTACTACACCAACATCATGTAAAAATCGTTCAAAAATCCTCCTTTCCTCTTGATTCTCTCCCTCTGCTTCCCTCTATCATGGTTTGCCACCCCTGCCCTAGGACTAGGGCACCCCCATCACTGGCAACAGCGACATATCGACGCAAGCCATTGAAATAGTACCCATGGATATATAACTAAAAAAATCGACGCAAGCCATTGAAACAGTACCCATGGATATAAACAAAAAAATGATGCTGGTACTACCATTCTCATCAACAACGATGACACTATTAAGGACATCAACAAGCTAGCAGATATTCATTTTCTTTTAGGGAAAATAAAACAAGGAAACGGCATGAGAAACTCAGGAAACAAGACAACAAACGTAAGTATATTCTCCTCAGTTCTGCAAACATTGAGCTACATTTGTAATACATAAAACACACGCCTACAATTCAATTTGTGTTTAGTTGGCTATAAGTTCATGGACAGGACAGCCAAAGTATATGACCACCATGTCTTTGAAGAAATAGAATTGGGAGAAAGGGCCCACTCAAACCACAAAGTTTACAGTATGTTCAATGATTGGTAGATTTGAATCAACAAGTGTCTGTTCTCGCAGCAATATAATAGTACATAACCAAGAAGTAATTTGGTCTCTGTATGGGAAATCCAAAATGATGCAGTACATACATAAAAATAGAAAAGAGAAGCAGAAATTTGGTGTTACTTACAGTGGAAAGACTGACTCAATTCCCACGCCAGAGACCAATCTACGCAGTCTGAAAGTTGTATTGATCCCAGCATTGCGCCTTGCAATGACAATGCCTTTCAATGTCGACTCACGTCGCCTGTTCTCTGGAACTTGCTGTTTATACAAAGAATGAGAACAGCAAACATGAACGGAAACCACTAAACCAAGAATACACATGACTTACCACTCTCATTTGTAAAATGCACCCAGGCTGTACATCAGGAATATCCTTTTCTGCACGGACTTTTTCGACTGCCTCTTTGTTTAAGATCTGCGAATTCAAATAACGAATATGCTAAGCTTATAGAAGTGTTCATTCTAATATTACCGTCACCAGATGCAGCATGGGTCCAACAGATAACACCATGCTTATGCTTACATTCATAATGTGCCTGGCCGTCTTGTCAGGCCTCTTGAACTTAATGCGCGGGGGGTGCTCAATCTCAGGAGGGCTGTCGCTTTCCTCCTCGATAGAAACCTCGGCATTTCCCACAGTCGACAAACCCCTAATTGCCCAAGCCTTCAAGCTGGAATTAGAGGTATGGACACCATGGCGGGAAATGATCGGACCCTGCACATCAATGAATCGATCCGATAGAGATGACCATGAAAAACTAGTAGCACGCAAACATCACCACAAATGAATCACAGTAAAGTACCAAACACCATACATCGCGGTTGGACGAACCCGGAGTTGCGGAAATCGAAGACTAGATTGATTGGCTGTTCGATGGATGCAAAGACGATCACAAAATCGCACGCAACACAGGGCAGACGCATACGCAGCGACTCACTGAGCGCGAAGGACGGGGAGGTGCGAACCTGACGGGGAGTGGTGGTAGAGAGAGCCGGAGAACCCGCCGCCGGCGACACGCAGGGCACCGACGGCTGCCGGAGAGCGGCGGCGGCGGCGGCGGCCGGGGTCCGCAGCCTCGTGACCAGGTTGCGCAGCGCCATGGAGCTGGAGGCGGCGGCTAGGGTTCTTGGTTTGTTTCACCTTTCATCAGTAGGGACTAACCGTGGGCGTTGCGCTGCGCCGCTGCATGACCACGTGGTCCCCATCATGACCGTCCGATCTGAAACGGACGCTCTGGAGTGCACTTCGCGGTTCGCGCCGCTTAGACGGGTTAGACTTGCACACAAGCGACCACTCGAAACTTTTGCAGTTTTGCCCAAACCCTCTTCGCTCCCTCGATCTCCTCGAAATGTGGCGCCGCCACCTCCTCCGCCGTCTCCTTCCATCTCCGGCCGCCGCCGCCGCCGCCTCCTCTTCCTCAACGTGCACCTTGATCCGACACGTCTCTTCCGCACCTGCGCCCACGGCGGACGCCTCCATCGCCTCCTCCCTCGCCGCAGCGCTCGCCACGCTGTCCACCACTCCGCCGCCCACGACCTCCCCGGACGCCTACTTCGCCCTCCACTTCTCCGACGTACGCCCAACCAACGCGCTGCTCGCCGAGGCGCTCTCCCTCTCCCCGCCCGCCACCTCGCGCGCCGCCGCGGACCTCTTCCGCTTCCTCGTCCGTCGCCGCTCACTCCACCCCTCCGACGGCGCCCTCGCCCCCGTCGTCCGCCACCTCGCCCGACGCCGCGACTTCCCCGCCGTCCGCTCCCTGCTCCAGGAGTTCCCCACCGCGCTCGGGCCCGCCACACTCGACGTCTACCTCCTCCAGCTCGCCCGCGCCGGTCGCCCCACGGACGCGGTCAAGGTGTTCGACGAATTGCCGGAGCAGCTTCGCACCCGCGAGGCGCTCACTTCTCTAGTCTCTGCGCTCTCGGCTGAGGGCTCCCCCTCACACGCAGAGCGTGCTGTCAAGAAAGTCGCCAATGAGATATTTCCAGATGATAATATCTGTACTTTGCTGGTATCTGGTTATGCCAATGCTGGGAAGCTTGACCATTCGCTAAGATTGATCGGTGAGACACGCCGTGGTGGGTTTCAGCCCGGATTGGATGCCTATAATGCAGTTCTTGATTGTGTCTGCCGGCTCTGTCGCAAGAAGGACCCGTTAAGGATGTCTGCAGAGGTGGAGAAATTTTTAGTTGACATGGAAGCCAATGGCATTCCCCGGGATGCAGGGACATTCCGGGTACTTATCACAAATCTATGCAAGATTCGCAAAACTGAGGATGCAATGAATCTGTTCCGGCGAATGGGTGAGTGGGGATGCTCACCGGATGCAGACACATACTTGGTGCTTATCAGGAGCTTGTACCAAGCTGCCCGGATTTCTGAAGGGGACGAGATGATGACATGGATGCGATCTGCAGGGTTTGGAGATAAACTTGATAGGAAGGCATATTATGGGTTCATTAAGATTTTATGTGGAATTGAGAGGGTTGAGCATGCTGTAAAGGTGTTCAGGATGATGAAAGGGTATGGGCATGCACCTGGCACAAAGTCGTATGCATTGTTGATTGAGAAGCTGACTAAGCATAATTTAGGGGATCGTGCAAATGCACTGTTCAGGGAGGCCGTGGCACGTGGGGTGACTGTGACACCAGGGGCATATGAGATTGACAAGAGGTATGTGAAAGCAAAGAAGGAGAAGAAGGTGAAGAAGAGGCTGACTTTGCCAGAGAAGATGAGATTGAAGAGCAAGAGGCTGTACAAGCTCAGAATGAGCTTTGTCAAGAAGCCCAGACGCCGAATGCTCCGGGCTTGAGCAGACTTCGGGGTAATTTTTGTAGTCACACTGGTTTTTTCAATCTATGGAAAATATATTTTTTGCTTAAGCTGTTTCAGCCTTCATCTTAGTTGCATTTTCCAAAGGAGCTGTTTTGCATATTTGGATTTTTGTTTCAGATCAACTCCATTTTAGTATGCATTGCAAGCTTAATTTCTTTATATATGTAGCATACAAAATTTGAAGTGTACAAATACCCATGAAATGTTTACATTTTCATCTTGAATGGGCTATGGAGTCAAGAAATTGCACATCCATTTAGGTGAGAACTTTTGGAAAACAAGGACTTTTTCTATGACCAACTTAAAAGCAAGTAACTTTGTTTCGATTGCTTGAGTTTGCTCAAAATAACCTCACATTAGATTGGTGATGGATTCCAAATATTCGTAGTTGATGGATGGGTAGAACTGATTAGGGGTGAAAACGGGTCGGATCGGATTGGATAATGGCTGAACAATATCCATATCCGATATTTTTTGGATCCAGATATGGATAGCCCATGTAAATGGATGTTGTTGGATACGAACATGGATTGGATATGGATTGAATCGAATACGGTTGCGAATACTGATCGGAACATTTAAACCCCATAAAATATATGTCACAAAAACAATTATAGCACACAAATGACCCAATTAAGTGAAATATTATTACATTTTACACTTTTGACTAGTCTATGGGCCTAAATGACTAGGCTGGTGGGTTATGGGCTAGTTTACTATGAGTCTAAATAGCTAAATCTCCCATTTACACTTCATATTTGTTTGTTGGGCCTTTTTATTGGGCTGGTGGGCTGAGATCCAAAGCACGGTTTTGGATATCCGGATCCATCGGATATCACGTGAACCGGATCTCAATCCAGATCCGAAGAAAAGGTATCTAGATCCAACAGGTTCCGAATCCGGATATGAAAATATCCGATCCAATAGATCCGATAGGTTACAAAACCAGATCTGACAGGTTCGAACCAGGAAAATCCGGATCCGTTTTCATCCCTAGAACCGATAGAAATTGATGTGCTCTATTTCGGCTATAATGGATTACCTTAGCTATTTTGATGTCCCCTTAGTGGATCAAAACGGCTACATTACTGTGCGGTTTCAGAGGGATACTTTGTTAATCAAAAGTCTTATGGTTAAAACTTGAACACATGTCCTGTAGTGGAAATGCTTCAATTTTAGTGAAAAATAAGGTCAGATACTTCACAAAACTTAGAATCTTGCATATTTTAGGACCTAGAAATAACAATTGATTCATTCAGGTTGCATTAGGAGTCCCATTACCCATAAACACTGGATTTGTATTGTTCCTTCTTTTCCTGCATTCCGGTCTGCTTCAGCATGGTATTATGGTAACCCTCGGCATTGTTGCAGCTTAGTGTTTAATTTTAGTTAAATTTAGACCCCTTGCAATGTAAAGATAAATTAGCCGTTTGCTCGTTTGTTAGTAGCCTCACGATACAAAAATGTATTCTGAGATCTATTTATCTCATTCTCTGTCGCCAAGGTCACACCAATTGTGCAATGCGTCTAGTCATTATCATGCTGATGTTCTGTCACATGTCGGCATCAAATAATCTCTGGTTTACCTAATTGTTCGGCGAAGCGGAGCATTATCTAATGCACCCTTCTTTTATGTGGACCTCTGAGCATTTTAAAAGATTGTAAAAAATGTATTTATATAGTCGAAGGGTTTCTCACTTTGTCATCTATTTGCAAATCTGTAGTGAAAACTGACAGTAAACGATAAACGTCATGTGGATCCTTAATTTGTCTTTATTTTGTACCCCTACTAGAACAGTATTGCTGTCTGTTGATAGTTTCTTACTGACTGCTGAATTATATGGTTATAAGCATTTGAATGAAAGTTTCATCTGAGAAGTGCATTTTTATGTGTACATATGTATAGTTTTCTTCTTGTATTGTTCGGATCTGGAAAATTACAGAATGACCTTACCCGTATTGTATTACTAACTATAGTATCATGAACTTGCTTGTCGTATTGTTTGGATCTGGAAACTTACAAAACGACCTTATCATGAACTTGCCCTTGTAAACCTGGTTTCTCTCAATTCAGGTTAGTCCTTGTCACTCAATGAATTGCCATCCCAAGCCCTTCTTTGGAATCCTATTAGGCATTTAGGCTGTAACATCTTGTTTGTCCATAGCATTGAGTACTCTATGTGGGGGATTATTTGATGTTAAACATAATTGTCATGTTTACCAAGTTGCAAGAACTTGAACCTAGGGCTGCAAAAAAGGGTCGAGGTTCGCAAGCTATTCGAACTCGGCTCATTTTAAGCTCGATTCGAGCTCTGCTTGAGCTCCAAATGAGCTCAAATTGACTTGTCTTTGAGCTCGCGAACCTAGCCAAGCCAAGCTTGAATAGCTCGCAAACCTTGCCAGGCTAGCGCTAGAGCAACACATGGCTCATTAATTTTCACGGCCCAGCTCTTCCACCCTCATCCCCTTTCTCTAACCCTACTTTCCCTTCCTCCTCCCCACCTCTACAAGTGACCAGCCGCCGCCTCTTCTTAATCCTGCTTCCCAGCCTCACTGACTATCCCGCATCGTCAGTGGCTCAGTGGTGGCAGCGCCGACTCCCACTAGTGGCAGCGCAAGGAGGTGGGTTCCTTCTGTATTTATTGTTCTTTTTTATTGCAATACTTGCTCTGTTCTTCTCCTTTGCTTGGTAAGTACTGTACTGGGCAGAGGACCGAAGCACAGCAATGCAACATTACATCCTCTTTGGTTTGGCCCCTATCCCTACTCCAACCTCCACTGCTTGGTTTGGTTTTTTGCCTAGTTTGCTGGGTAGAAATGTGTACATGCAACTGCATGAGTGTGATTGTTCTGTTCTTTCGTGTCTTGGTATGTGATTTTTCCAACTTGTAGAAGAGGAGTGGCTGGATCCGTTCTTGGTTACAATGGGTGAATGGGTGATAGGAAAGGAAAAATGGTGGCTCGAGCTTATTCCTGTTCGAGTCTCAATCGAGCTCAGGCCAAGCGTAACAGAAAGCTCGATCCATGATTCAGGCTCGGCTCAAGCTTGACCGGGCTCGAGCCTAGCAAGGTAAGCTCGCTAGAGCTTGGCTCGTTTGCAGCCCTACTTGAATCATACTCATGCCTACGTTTGGAGGCATCAGCACTATAGGCCTACTCTCAATTGGCCTATGACCTATCAGTTTGTGTTTTCCCTCTTAGTACCTAATTATACTTATAGTCAATGATTCCACAATCAAGTGGACAAATTTCAGAGGTCATCTAATCTACTTTCTGTGTATATGGGTACATGATGTCTTGTCTTGACTTCATGCGATAGTTCTCACATGTGCACATCCTGTATACACTGGATGTCAATTACTCTCCAATGACCATTTAGGGATTTGCTTGCTTTGATATATTTGTCTTGATTCCAATTCAAACTATTTTTATTATGCATGGCAAAATCTTGTAGCTTGGAAGTTAAGGAGTAAAGTATTGGTGTCTAAATTGTTCCTTTTTGTAGTTCTGATGCACATCTGTGCTGCAAGTATATTACTAATGATTTGTTTTTGTACATGTAGTTACATCACAATCAGGGCGAAGCGGAGGATTTCACCACGAGAGGGGAAAGAACAGACATGCCACTTAGAATTTTGAAGACTAAAAAATTTCTGTCCTTGAATTGTGGCCACTGTTGTGAGTGGGTGTTAACCGGCGACAGCATTTTCTTATGTTAGGGCTTCATGTGGTTTTTTTGGTTGACAGACAGCTGCCTCTTTTGTAATGTTCCTGTGCAACGCTTTGGATAATCATTATAGCACAAATAATGTACTTTTTTTTAACTAGTCTACCCTCGCTGCTGAGAGAAAGCTTGGTTCTAATGAAGCAATTGACTGCAGCTGGTAAGATATCCTTCGAGCAATGTCTTATGCACCCTAGCAATACATGAAAATTTTTGGAATACTAATCAAACGCCTCCTGTAACAGCGTTTACCAACCCGCTGTTTCCATTTTTTTTTTTTTGAAAAAATTGAACTGATACCCGCTGAACTTGCAGCGATTCTTGATGTGGATGCCACAAGGCAGGTGAAGGATGACATTGTAACTCGCATGGATAGTTATTGATGAAAAATTTTAAAAACTAAATTTAAAAATTAATAAACACCAAAATTCTATAAAAATAAAAAATGGGAAAAAAAAGAAAGAAAGAAAAATACATATTCAAAAACATAAAAATCAGAAGATGGAAAAAATGTTTTTGATTTTTTTACTATTTTTATGAATTTTTTTATTAATAACTAGCCATGGGGTTACCATGTCATCGTTCAGTTGACATGTGGCATTCACATCAGCGGTAAACGGCCATGTAAGCGCTATGTTAGCACTTAACGGTTGCCCTAACGGTTTTGGGACAATCGTGCAAACAGAGACAAGTCTAGGAGGCGAAAAAGTAAAACTCAAGTTCAGAGGGTCAAATGAGAATCGTTGCAAGTTCGGAGAACAACAGTGCAATTTTTTCATAAATAAAAAAGAAAAAAAGAAATTACAGTATGCTAAAAAGATTTCCTATGTAACCTTATATGCATCTGCCTTGTATGTTATCATCCATCGCGTCAGAATTTAGGTTTCAGCAGCTTGGGGGCCGTCTTGCCTAGATGAGCAGAAACAACTGAAGAAGATCACGGTGTGCACACGCATCATCTCCCTTCATCGGATGACTCAGATTTCCATCAAGGGGACGCAAGGCCATTTTACTCCCTGTCTTTTTTGTTCATGCAGAGTTGGACACTTGGTTTGCATGTGCTGGTGCCTCCTTTTGTGACGAGTCCTCGTCTCATAGGCCACTCTTGGATGGAGCTGATACACACCATGGTATAGAAGGTCTCTCTCCCTTGGGAGATAACAAAAACAATGCGTCTGGGACCCTTGCCTCCCTCTGTCTTTATTTGCATAGCCTGATGATGCACCACAAGTGTGCTTCGACAAGCGGCAACCGGAAAGATGTGCAAACTAAAGACAAGCAGATCGAAAGAGGTTTCGCTCTGAGATGACAGCTTCCAGGTTAAAGGTTTCGCTGGGCATTATTGAGCGTGGCATTTTCACGGACGCTGTTGTTTACTGGCTGTGGTCCAGCAGCCGGAACTAGGTAGTGTGTATTTTCATTGGAGAAATGCTATTGAAAAGGTACTATGAACTCTACGAGGTGCAGTTCTCCCTCTTCAGCCCTCTAGTCTCCTCTCTGTCGCCGCCTCTCACTGTTGTGATCCTCTAGTTATTGTTAGGAATAGCACTTATATTCATATGGGGGTCAAAGGGCCAGTATATATACAGAGTACAAGGACAAAAAGAGAAAAGGCGAAGAAAACCCTAATACAATCTAAGGACGTAAGGACGGGCCAGGCCCATATACACAGCCCAATATAGCTCTAACAGTTATATCCATGGAAACCATTGGAATTCTTGGTTAGTCACGATTTTCACGATCAGGTAGGGAACTACTGGACATCGATTTTTAAAGATCAAATAGTTTTTGTAAACCTTGATGGCTACTCTCCTTGCAAGTTGTACACCATGGCCCCCTCCTATTCCTTTTCTCGTACACCTCTCCTCCATTTCACTCCTCATCTCTACTTGCAAAGCTGACGTAGTCAATGACACGAGTAAGTAAGGCAGGAAGGGTGTTGACAACATAGGTGTCGACGGTTGAGATATCGGTCCCAAGTCAACTAAGGTTTTTGAGAAGGGGAGATAGAAGACATTGCCGAGCAGGGCAAACAGCAATCAACGAACAACGAGCAGACACAGGGTTTTTATACTGGTTCAGGCCTCTCTAGGGAGATAACGATCCTACGTCCAGTGCTTCTTTATATGAAAAAGGATTACAAGAGGGAAAACTCGGCGAGACGGACAAGTCTCGACGAGAATCTGGGTGTACAAGAAGTAGTATTCGATCTTGGCCAATGGCTCTTCTTGCGTTGCCCTCTACACGTCGTAGGGGCTCGGTTTATATAGTGTTGAACAACCGACCTACCGGGGGATAATCGGGCCGGGCTGGCCACGAGGTATCCTCTAGTTATATCCATGGATGTTGGACTGTTTGACTATTCGCAGTTTTCTAGCAGGTATTGTTTGACCTAAACCGTTGGAATTCTTGGTTAGTCACGATTTTCACGGTCAGGTAGTAAACTACTGGACATCGATTTTCAGAGATGAAACAGTTTTTGTAAACCTTGATGGCTATTCTCCTTGCAAGTTGTACACCATGGCCCCCTCCTATTCCTTTTCTCGTACACCTCTCCTCCATTTCACTCCTCATCTCTACTTGCAAAGCTGACGTAGTCAATGACACGAGTAAGAAAGGTAGGAAGGGTGTTGACAACATAGGCTGATAGGCATGACCTAAGGTACTGATGCAGAGAGGAACTTGGGCAAATAGACTCAGTGGACTAGGGATCATGCGATACAGCTAAGGCATTAATTGCTGCCAAAGCTTGGGAGGACGAGGGTATGTTTGGTGTTGCGTAGATCTAGAGAAGGGAGTCAGTGAAGGAGAGACAGAGACTCCACGAGCTCATAGGTGGATAAGAGAAGAATGGAGTGAGGTTCTAGAGGAGGGAGGGAGGAGCGGAGGTCTTGTGTGGGATGCGCAACCTCACAGGCCCACAATTCTATATAGCCCAACAAACACAAGTATGCAACATCTTGCCATGCACCAACAATAAATCACATGGTGTGAGTGGTCTAGTGGTAGGAAATGGTGCATGTATATATTGAGTAGTTCTAATGTTCAAATTCCATAGCAAGCATTATTATTTTTTTGACATTTTTATTCCCTACTCACGACAAGTCCTATTTAAAAACTTTTTTATACTTTTGCACCGGGACCTCATTTTTTCGATATTTTTATTCCATACTTGCGATACGCCCTATTTAAAATTTTATTATACTTTTGTACTAGACCTTCAAAATTCCTATTTACAAATATTATTATATTTTCACACCGGGGGTCTCAAAAATGTTAAACTCTCTAGGTAGAGAGACTTCATTGACAAAAGTGAGAGGAAGGTAGGAAAGGACAAAAACTTAGAAACTGTAAGAGCAAAATTGTCCAGGAATGGGCTAAATTTCACAAGACTTAAGAATGGCACTAACGCCGGTTTACAATTTTTTGAATGGATAGATTAATCAAAACTGTCCTCTTTGCGGTGTCTTGAATCAGATCTCCTTCGCGAACAATATTATTCGGTTGATGTACACGTATTGGGATGCGCCTTGTACGTTACCAAGGTCAAACCGGCGATGGAAGATTCTGGAGTAAAAGAGTTGCGTTTTGCTTATGTAAGTCTAGGGATAGAAATAATATAGCTCGCTGTTTGTCCCAATTTGTGGATTGACAGCCCACCAACCTTGGACCGTGCCCATTGTTTCCCGGAGCACTATCGCCCTTCCATTATCAGCAGTTCTCTCGTGCACCATAGACAAATGGCAAGCTGCCACCCATTGATTTGGCCCCCCCAAAATTATTGAGGATACAATGCTCATGCCCCTCCGATTCATTCTCTCATAAAAAAAAAAATAAAGCAGATCTTGCATACACCTAGCATTGCTTGATCTTCTTTTGCCCCTATCTCTCTCTTTTTTTTAATGGATGGTGGTTACCACTTACCAATACTATGTGGCAACAAAAATATTCGGTGTAAAAGATTTTTCAGAGCACAAGTGCAAACAACTGATCTTGGCCCTTAGATTTTATCTCGGTGGTCCAACTAAAACATAGAAATATGAAAACAATCACCATGGTTTTACGCACAAGTGCATAAGTTTGAGAGGAAAGTTTCACATCAATGAAAAACAATTACCATGGTTTTGCGCACAAGTGCATAAGTTTGAGAGAAAAGTTCCACATCAATGCAGCTGGACTGTGCAGGTTAGATCTAAGGGAACATGATGTGTGCAGGTTAGATCTAAGAGACCTCTTTCATGAAATTATAAAATTTGGGATGAAAGCGAAGGAAAACAAAGGTATATGCGTGTTTGGCTTTTGGAAACGGTGATAAATTATAAAGAAAAATTAAACAACTGTATCCTATTTCTACCTTCTCTAACGAGATAGCAAAAGACAAATCTAATCCATACCATTCCCTTTCTTCTTCCTCTACGTGTCGACCTCCTCCTTCCTCGCAAGTTCGCTCCCCTTGATTAGGTTTAGGTTTTTGGGGGTGCGCCACTATGCCCCTTGAGTTTAGAGGAAGACTAGGGAGGCGGCAGCGATGTTGCTGCTAGAGCCATGGGATCGGTTGGGCCGGTGGCGGCAGCTGGATCATCACACATAGCTCGATGTTAGGGTATCATCACACATAGCTCGACGTTAGGGTGGGCGGGGTCGCCATAGCGGCAAGAAATTGGGTGGCGAAGCGGCAACAACACCGTCTACCGTGGGTGGTGACGTCAGAGGTGACAGTGGTGGAGGAGGCATGCTGAGTAGATCTAGTGGTGAAAGAGGAGGAGGAACGACGGACGACAGGCACCATATAAGGCGGTGGGAGGGTCGTCGGAGAGGGGAGAGGTGAATAGGGTAGGGGCGAGAACAGAGGCCGGAGTGACTGAGGGAGAGAAGAAAGGGATCAAGGCAAATTGGAGAGAAAGGGGATCGAGGGGGTTTCTCGAGGGAGAGAGTATTTTGTTAGGATGTTGTATCGTCGGTTTGACGTCAGATTAGCCACCGACTATACAACATGCCCACTAATGTAAGTCATTAGATAACGCTACATCTTTCCCTCCTTATCGACGGGTAGCTAACTCACCCAAGGCCAATAGTCTGTGAAGGTAGATAGAACACAGCGCAATTGCCTATAACATTTGTAAGGAATGTAACTATCGCGTGTTTCAAAAAACACCTCTAAGGTGTCAACTCGGATAGTAGCCTCAACCGTGGATTAGGAACTCTTTTTTACCTATGCCCCCAGTTGTCCGTGGTACATGCAGTTATTTGTTTTTTTCCCCCAGGGGATTAACATCACCTTTGTCTTTTCAGTTAAAATTAAAAAGAAGAGAGATCACAGATCACAGATGTCGCACCAGTGCACCACCATGCCACCATGGTGTTGAAACACGCAGTCTCGTGTCATTTTCAGACATGCAATTCATACGTCGTCAATGTAGCGATAGGATAACATGATCAGTTCACAGATAGATGCAACCACCAAACCATATATCATAATAAACTTTGGCCTCTCAAAAGTCAAGCAGCCCATATCATCTTTGGCTGTCACATAAACCCAAAAAACGAACGGTGGTTGATCCAGCCAATGCGATATCCGGAATTGCAGTAAAATACAACACTTTAAAATTTTGGGGGCAGTGAAACTGTGAAGCATGGCCCCCCTCCATGTTTGCAATTGCTTGCCACCACCCTCCTGTCAGTTGCAAATGCAGACAGGAGCGCCATCGTTTTCTCCAAAAAGATGAACAGGACCGCAAGTGCCCTGCAAATTGTACCAGCAACATGGCAACTGACAAAACACTTCAACTTCTGTGATAGTTTCATAGAAAAGAAATTACGGGGACAAAAATTAGTATGGTTACATTGATCTGCTACACCCAATCGTCAAGAGGAACTTTTTTTATGGGAAACTAAAGGGTAATCATCCATGATCCATCAAAAGTACCAGGAGATTAGGCCTTGTTCTTTTCAGCGTAACGTACCGTTGCGTATTACTGTAGTAAATTTTGTTATTTTTATATAGCCTATATATTGTGATATTTTGTAACGATTTTTTCGTGGCTTGTAATAGTTCTTCCAAAGATTTTAAAACTATTTTTAAATTATTTTTTTGAAATCTTTAGGCCTATTTTTGAGGGTTCTCAAATTTGCTACGGTAATACGCTGAGAAGAGCGGGCCCTAGAAGAAAGTTGGAGGAGAAGCCAAGCCAGAGTGATGAGAGTGGCGATAAGGACGAGGGCAGCCGCACGTGCATTGCAGCTGGACAGATGGACGCAAACAAAGTTTAATGGAACCTACAAACTGAGGTCTAAAAGGTTTTCGTAGTAGGGTAGATTTCCAGAGGGAAAAGAAGAACATAACCCAGAGAATTCAGATAAAAAAAGGTTTTTTTTCTCTCTCTTCCACCTCATACTGATATCCGCCCTTTTCTTAATTTGTTTTTAAGCTTATTCAGCCAAATATTTTACGGTGCAGATGAAGATGAACCATACATTCCGTTTGACCTATTTGCTTATATTATTTTAATTTTTTTATACTATTAAGGCACTGCGTAATAACTTCGTATAGCATACATTATACGAAGTTATACGAGGTAGCGATTGAGCGCCATCGTTTTCTCCAAAAAGATGAACAGGACCGCAAGTGCCCTGCAAATTGTACCAGCAACATGGCAACTGACAAAACTCTTCAACTTCTGTGATAGTTTCATAGAAAAGAAATTACAGGGACAAAAATTAATATGGTTACATTGATCTGCTACACCCAATCGTCAAGAGAAAACAATGAACTTTTTTTATGGGAAACTAAAGGGTAATCATCCATCAAATGTACCAGGAGATTAGGAGGAAGGTGGAGGAAAAGCCAAGCCAGAGTGAGAGTGGTGATAAGGATGAGGGCAGCCGCACGTGCATTGCAGCTCGACAGATGGACGCCAACAAAGTTTAATGGAACCCTACAAACTGAGATCAGGCTTTCGTAGTAGGGTAGATTTCCAGAGGGAAAAGAAGAACATAACCCAGAGAATTCAGATAAAAAAAGGTTTTTTTTCTCTCTCTTCCACCTCATACTGATATCCGCCCTTTTCTTAATTTGTTTTTAAGCTTATTCAGCCAAACATTTTACGGTGCAGATGAAGATGAACCATCATTCCTTTTGACCTATTTGCTTATATTATTTTAAAATTTTTTATACTATTAAGGCACTGTATATTTTTCGTAGAATTAAAAATTTTATACGTAGAGAGACCAAAAACAATGAGACTTTTTTTAGACAAAAATAATTCAGACTTTGTATGCGTATGTGTGTATATATAGGTGTGTGCGCTTCCCTGGCTTCTACCCTCCTTTGTTTCCTTGCGGCTTGGGGAGGAGAGAAGCTGGGAAGAAGGAGGGGGAAGCAAATGCACAGCTCTGGTGAGTTCTTGGGACCCGGGCCCTTCTTGATTTTTGGTTCCGCTCCTGCGATCTTGGGCTGGCTCTTGGTTCCTGAATCGGTGCCTTCTCCTGGGAGGAGATGATTCAGCGCGCCGCAAGCCGCAATTGTCCGGTTGTCCCTCCCGTTCTTCTCCATCGCCCGTATCATCTTGAATTCTTGTAACATCGGCGCCAAGAGTATGTGGCCGATACGTTCGTCGATTCGAATTCAGCGGAGTGTGAGATCGTCGTGGAGGTTTTTTTAGATAATGTGGTTAGGGGCACCAAAGATTGATTTTGGAGATGGGTTGTGGAATTACCGCTTGTGGTTTTTTGAGTTCTTGATCCATACAGTTTCATCTGGTGAACAATGGCGTGGCCGCCATGGCCTTATCCGCGAGGTTCTTCTGTTTTCTTTTCCTCGAGAAAGGAAAGAGAGTTTGCGGGGGGATGGGCCAAAGGAAGCGGCTTTTCAGTTTTCGGCATCTGCAATGGATTGCCCTCGAGCAGCTTTCCTGCTTCTTTATTAACAGTAAAGTAGCATTTGATTGCTTTTGTTGTGATTCTGAAACAAAGGAAAAGCTTGGAATCTTTGAACTGGTCTCAGCTTAAATGATTGCTGCTGGTGCCAGAACTTGCGGTTGCAGCTGCCCTCTTGTTTTTCTTCCCCCGGTTCTGGTCCAGAGTTGGTCTTAGCTTTTCTCCTTTCATCGGGTAGAACAAGAAAGGCAGCCTCTTTTCTTTTATTTCTGCTCTTTCATGTTCTTTGAATTATGCAAACTGTGTAATTTCGAGTTCCTTTGTGTAATTCTGTAATGCTGAGTTTTTTTTTCCTGTTATGCCTTGCTTTTATTTGAGTTGTGCAGTAGTCCCGTTTACTCCTGCATCCATGGGTCGAAAGGTGGTTTCGAGTTTCAACTACTATTCTGCAATATGAGAACTCCCTTCTCGCAAAAAGCTAGAATTTTTTAAAGCAAAAGCAATGGCAGATCCCCTTAAGTTCAATTTTCTTGTGGTTAGCAAATTCAATAAATCGCGGTCACATCATATTGCAGAGCAAATCTATTCTCCCACAAATTGATATGATGTAAGCTTTTTTATGTTCAATTTTTTAGTTACCTTCATGTTGCGTGCACACTCTTTGCTCGAAAACTGATTCCCTTTGGTCAAGTTCTACGGTGCATAGTAGTAGTTTCTTTAATGATATCTTCTGCAAGTTGGCATTTAATTTGGCTATGCAGGAAGTATTTGGAGTCCAAACATGGTTCCTAAAAGGATATCATACTAAAGAATGCAACAGAACAGTCAGCATACCAGTTTCTAGATGAACGCTCTTTTCAGTTTTCTTGATTGTTACTCTCATCCGTTCTAGAAAGAAGCACCCTTCTGTATTATTCTATTGCAGGGTAATTTCGTAACTTATAGAGTTATGCATGTTGTAATGTGTTTGGAAATGTGTGAGTTCATTAGCAAAAGACCCTTGCTTTTACCTGTTGTAACACTGCTGTTGCGGAGTCTATGTTATGCTTGCGATTGCCATTTTTCAATTAATGGGGAATGCTGTGTTATAAATCTGATGGAGTCTAGGATAAGAAGGGGGATAATTTTGGGTAATGATGTTTTTCAGGATAGAATACTTTCCTTTTTTCCAAACATTTTGCTATTTTGTTGGCCACAAACAACCTAGAAAGTTATTGACATTCATTTTTTAACCCTATTTTTTTGTTGTTTTTGAAAGGTGGCAGGACTCTATTTTTCTAATTCTAGGTATTAAAGATGTAGAAGAACTAGATTATATTTTTGAAATTTGTTTTCTTTAATTCTGATTTTTTACATGAATCACCTGTTCTTGATCTCCTTGGTAAGTTCTATTTTTGAACTACATTCTACTTTCTGTGCAGGAGTATTTTGGCAGAACAATAGCTCAATATAGAGTTCCTAGCCAAAGAAAACAATGGAGAGTGGTATGGCTGCCTCATATGAACCAAAAAAGAACAGTGAAATAAGGATTTTTGAGAGTTCAGATGAGATGGCAACAGATCTGGCTGAGTATATCTCACAAGTTTCAGAAATTTCTGTTAAAGAAAGGGGATATTTTGCTATTGCCTTATCTGGAGGGCCCCTTGTCAGTTTTTTAGGGTAATTTTATCATCATTTCTTTACAAAATAATTTTTTTCGGCAAGAATTTTCAATACGTTGCACTTATCTCCATCTGAACTTTTATCCCTTTAATTTCTAAAAAGGAAACTTTGTGAAGCGCCATACAACAAGACCTTGGATTGGTCTAAATGGTACATCTTCTGGTCTGATGAACGTGCTGTAGCAAAAAATCACACAGAGAGTAACTATAAGTCAACAAAAGAAGGCTTCCTATCCAAGGTATGTGAACTGACGAAAAAAATGAAGCCTTGAGCAAAACATACAGAAATTCCATGTTTTTGTGTGACTTATTTGTTAATCTGTTTTACTTCCCTGTACAATGTTATGTCAATTGGATGCTTAATGCCTTTGAGGTACATTTTGTCCCTTAGGCCGTGACTGTTACTCTGGATAAGGACTGCATCAAGAGCAAAGAGTCTAGTTTGTCATTTTGCTGTGCCATTTTCTGATATGGGTTAACATGTAGCCCATTATGTTTAGATTGTGCAATATCCTTTGCCAACTTTGAGAACCAGATTAAGGCTGTCTAACTACTTTAATAGTTCCAACTACTCTGGAAGCTCCCACCACCAACCAAACTACTTCATCTCTTCTCAGGATCATCTGCAGCCATTATTGTTGAACTGAAAGCTTATCCAAATGGATGTCCTTTGTTTAGGGAAATGAATGTCCTTTATTGGAACATGATGATTGACTGTCAGCAGGTCCTAAGTTACACCAATCACATGATTTCTGTAGGACCATAGCATGATTGGTTTCATTGTTTTACAGGACTACACAAGCATGAAAACGTACTCTGAGGAGTTCAAGGAAAATTGTGGATGTCTAATTAGTTTTTTAAGGAGGAACACTGTTGATGGCGTTTGGCGTGCATATGTTCCACTCCATGCATCTGTCCTTACCATCTCATTTTACACAGATTTCCATGTTATTTTTATTTGGTTTATCTTGCATCACAGAAGCAAATAAATTTTTTTATCAAAAAAAAAGAGAAGCAAATAAAATTTGGCTATTAGGTTGCTTATATGGTGGTTCAAGATGGCACTGAAAACATATCTGGGCTATCTTTGTGATCACTTGTTTATGCAAGTTAACCATCCTTCGCATCTAAATGGTTTTTTACAAGCATTTAAATGGATTTCTTAGGTACCTATCCTCGGTGGTCATATCTACTCCATAAATGACAACGCCACTGTGGAAGATGCAGCAACAGACTATGAATTTGTCATCAGGCAGCTGGTCAAGGTCCGCACTGTTGGAGTCTCAGAAAGCAATGACTGTCCCAGGTTTGATCTCATCCTCCTTGGCATGGGATCTGATGGGCATGTGGCCTCATTGTTCCCTAACCATCCAGCCCTTGAACTGAAAGACGACTGGGTCACATACATCACCGACTCTCCACAGCCTCCACCTGAGCGGATTACCTTCACTCTTCCAGTAATAAACTCGGCATCGAACATAGCAATACTGGCTACTGGTGGCGACAAAGCGAAAGCTGTGCATTTGGCCATTTCCGACAACAGCGAGGGGCAAGATGCCCCCACATCGCTGCCCGCTAGGATGGTTCAGCCGACAGACGGGAGGTTGGTATGGTTTTTGGACAAAGCAGCTGCCTCTTCTCTGGAGGGCAAGAACAATGCGTCCTACGAGCATTGCTAGTATTGAGTATGAACCCAAAACAATTGGAGATCATTTTGCCGTGAATTTGTCGTACTGGTGTGTAAGTAGGTGCTGGGATATCATGGGAGTTGCTTGCTTGTTCTCCCTTTTAGCTTGATACTTGTAGCCTTGGCGTTAGTTTTTTGCGGAGGATTGGTGTCGGGAAATCTAAAGTGCAGTCAATCGTTTGTGAATGCTGGCGATTTACAGGGACGGAGTGTTTGTGTGATGTTGAAACCTCAAAGATGAGAGAACGAAATCTGAATTGTGGTCATGGTCGATGATGTTATGTGCCCCCGTTCTATCTAGGTGAAGTTAGATTCTTTTATTGGTGTATTCTTCATGTGCTGTGTATAGCCAAAGTTTGGAGCCCTGCTAGAAGTGGACTACTGGAGCAACGAATTTGGCTATTTTTTGACGTGCTATGGATGCAGTGGCTATCTTTGACGTCATATGGATTCAGTGGGTTTCTCTTGGAGCTGCTTCTTGTTTTTTTTTTGTGTTGAGTAATTTCATTTCAATTTTTTTTTTTGGCTGGTTGCATGATGCAATTTGCTTGGTTGGTGAGCCGTCGAGGCACAATTTGCACGCTGTCCTTCGGCAAGAGAGCTGCATCCTGCAGTTAGGGGTGGCAACAAGCCGAGCTTGAGCGAGCCAAGGGGCTCGGCTCGCTTACTTCGGGCTCGCTTACCTCAAAGCTCGGCACAGGCTCGTTTGAGGCTCGGTCTGGCTCGTGAGGGCTCGCGAGACCGATTAATTTGTTGATAACCGATTTTTGGGTTTGAAAAATGGGGGTTTGGGGGGCTATGTCAAGGAAAGCCTTTAATTTGAGCCTTTGAGTACCTTTGTTGGGTTAGGTTGACGGTATATCTAATTGTATACAAACAAGTATGGCAATTATCAGTGACATGGGCTATCTACGAATTCACGAGCTACGAGCGAGCCAGCCCTAGGCCCGGCTCGGCTCGTTTTTTGACCGAGCTGCAAAAAAGGCTCGAGCTCGGGCTCGTTGGCCTACGAGCCGAGCCAAAACCGAGCGAGCTGAGCAACTCGCGAGCTTCGAGCTAGATTGCTAGCCCTACCTGCAGTAGACTCTACTCATGTAGACATTTTACCATCTCAGCGTTCCAGTTTGCTTTTTTGTTACTCGTTGATATATAGGGTCGTCTACATAAATGGAAGTGGACTAGGATGGCAAAAATTATTCCCCATTTCAAAATATAAGACATACATGTATTAAAAAAAGTTAGCATTTGTAACTTTTAAATAATAATTAAACTAAAACCATGTATGTTAGTGTTATAAATGTGATATAATTGAATTTGTATTCGAAAATATTTTCATATTACATTACTTACATAGTTATTGATGGTATGTAACTAAACAAATAGGCTGTTTGGTTGCCTGCATTCAAGGAGTTTTGCATCTAGAGATACAAAACTACGGTGTTTGGTTGTCTTCTCACCCATCTGAACCAGGCTCTACAGATGCAATTGACCCCTCTGGGTCAGGCTCTGGAGATACGACCAAATTGGACGCTTCCCCATAGCCAGGCTCCGCGGATGCAGCAACAATCACATGCGCGACACATTTGATTCATTTATTTGCTATATCTTTTGATTAGTATTTTTTATTACCAAACTGATTTAAAAAATGGGTTATTGATATTTTTTCGAACAAAACGAGACCACACTTGCCATATAAATTTTAATTTAAAATTTTTATTTTTGAATTTATTTATTAATGAGACTTTCTTTTGAATTTTTTATTTTCGTAATTAATTTTTGTTATTTTGATTTTCTAGAATTTGTTTTTTAAAATATTTTATCCCTCTTTTGAATTTCTTCACGCCATTTCAACCAAACAACGTCTCTACGCAACCTGTATAATCACATGCACCTAACCAAACAACAACCATTTGCATCATCTCAGCCTACCAGGCCTGGCTTAGCTCATACAGTCTGGTTCAACTGAGAAGGCAACCAAACAGCCTAAAAATGAATAGTCAAAGTTTCAATTCGGAGATCATGTCAAAAAATTATGTCTTTAGGGAGAGACTTGATGACAGACGAGGCTTGATGACAGACGACTGCCTGCGCCTCGCACGGGCCCACCCAGCGGCGAGCATGCGGCGAGAGTAGTCGCCTGCCAGCACGCGGTGCCAGCACGCGGTGAGAGCAGTCGCCTGCCAGCGAGCAAACCCGTACGTCTTATAACAGAGGGAGTAGCAAAGCTCACTTATTAAAGAGCCACAAAATGTCCCTTCTTTACCCAAAAAATTCGGAAGGTAAGGTCACTCGGTGCAATCCGCGAGGGACCTCGCGGCCGGCTTCGTTGCGTGCTCCGCGGGCCCGACAAGAAGCCCAAACGGATCTCCGGCCTGCTCAGCGGCCCGCAATGGACGAGGCCTGGGATTCCGCGGAAGCGCGTGCTCGGCCCGGCCACAGGCTGCGGCCCATGCGCGAGCGCGATGCAGCGCTTCTCCGCTCTCACGCCAGTACGCCACGCTGCTGCTGCTGCCGCACACAAGAAAGACGGGAGCAAAGCAACGCGTAGGAAGACGGCAGAGAGGCAGGCTAGTGACTAGTGAGCTGGTGCTAGCTACCCACGCGGTCGTCGCAAGACCAGGGCTCTAGCTGCTTGAATTATTTGGCTGATACCGGCAATGCAGAGCGTTCTGAGCCGATGCTCTATGATACTGTATCGGATATAAAGTTGTTATTGGAGGAAGAAATATTTTATAGTATAGTGTAAATTGTGAAGGGTTAAGACTTAAGAGCATGCACAACAGCGTTGCAATCATCCACCGCTGTCAGCTTAAAATTGCTCACGCGTGCGTTTAGCAGTCCGTCCACTCGCCCGCGCAGTCTGTGTGCGTTCAAATTTTTTGCCGCCTGCGCGGCCGCGTGATGCCAGCGTTGCGTGATGCCAGTGCTGCTGGAGATGCTCTAAGGATGGCCGGATAGAGGGAACATTAAGGGTGTTTTAAAAATACTATCTCCGTTTCAAATTGTAGTTCACTGTTGACTTTTGGATATTCTGTTTGACCATTCATCTTATTCAAAAATATATCGTAATAACTTCGTCCCGCGCCGCCTCCCTACCGCCGCCGCTCTACCCCCGGGACGCCGCTGCCGTTGCCCTGTCGCCACCGGGACCGCGCCGCCTCTCGCCGGCACTGGAGCCGCCACGCTGGGCGGCCCTCTCCCTCTCCCCGTGGCCCTCTCTCCCTTCTCCTCCCTTTATCTCTCTCTCTCTCTCTTGTGTATGCCTGCAAGTAGGGCAACAAAAGCTCGTTTTCTGATTTTTTGGTTCGGTTTAAAATTTCATCCGATTTAATTTTGGATTGTTCCAACATTAAAATTAGTCGATTTTAGACAACCTTGAAATGCACTTTTGGCTCGGCTCCGGCTCGGCTCGTGGGCTCGGTTGTAAATTTACCCTCAAAAAACAACTAAAATCATATAGAATCAATCTGCATCAATTTTAGAAGAGGCTCGGGAAAAAGCTCGGTTCCACCCCTACCTGCAAGAGGAGGAAGAAGAAAGAGTGAGGCTGACAAGTGGGTCCCACATGTCAGGTACGTATTTCTTTGTATTTACCTGCGTATTTGGCTCGAAAAGGCTGAGAAATCACCAAAATGTCACTAAAATGAAGAAATGACGAATTGGATGTTTGGGAGGAATTAGATGCCAATTTAGTGTCTTTTGGAAACTAGTATGCCAATTGAGTATCATAGAAAAATTTTTCCCCGCGGTCGTCGCAAGACCAGGGCTCTAGCTGCTTGAATGATTTGGCTGATGCCGACATGTGAGAGCTAGCGTTTCGAGCTGATCCTATATGATACTACATCAGATACAGAGTTATTATTGGAGAAAGAAATATTTTATAGTACAGTGTAAATTGTAAAGGGTTAAGAGCATGCAAAGCAGCGTTGCAATCATGCGCCGCTATCAGCTTAAAATTGCTCGCGCGCGCGCGTGTTTAGCAGTCCGTCCACTCGCCCGCGCAGTCTGCGTGCGTTCAAATTTTTTTGCCGCCTACGCGGCCGCGTGATGCTAGCGTTGCGTGATGCCGGCGTTGCTGGGATGCTCTAAGGCTGTCTCCAACAGGCTCCCCTAAAGCGCCCTCTACCCTAAAATAGGGGACGGATTCTTTTTCTATGTGCTCCAACAATATTCTCTATTCCGTTCTCTAAAATAGAGATTTTCTTTCCATTCCTTTATATGTAGGGGTTCTCTTTCCTTCTCCTATATAATTCTCTATATATGGAACGCTGTTGGAGATAAAAGAAATATAGAAAGAGATTTTTTTTAAGAAAGCTTGTGTATGAGACTATAGGGGATCAAATTTAGGGATTAACGTTGGAGAGAGCCTAAGGATGTCTGGAAAGAGGGAACATTAAGAGTGTTTTTAAAATAGTATTTTAAAGGAGATGCATTAAGAAGCTGTTAGTGATGCTCAAATCCGTAGAGTGTAGGCCATGGATAATTGCGCACGTAAATTTTTGATTTATTTTTTTAAGGCAAAAAGGAATGTTCACCTGCCAAAATACTTACCCATAGCATGTTCTGACCGACGCGTTTGCTAGTCCAACAGGCCGCCGCCGACGCGCTCCACGCACCACACACCGATATACCACCGGCCGGCGGTCAAGACGGTCGCACCATGTAAAAATCCCACCATACAATTGTTGCAAAACACTCGCGAGCAATTCCTACAGTCTACTCCCTCCGTTTCACTATATTTGTTCATGGCATTAGAAAAATACGTTTCATAATGTTTGTTCATTGCGAATATGAAAAGTGTAGTTATTGTGATATTTTCACTATCTATCCCTTAATTAAATGCTTAGTAAGAAGAAAAGTAGTTAAAATATGCTATTAAATGGGGGTATGATGGTTTTTACATATGATTTTTTCTTGGAACTACTTATTTGATCAGTGCGCATGATGTCGTATGAACAAACATAGTGAAACGGAGAGAGTAATATTGTTGATCCCCCTAAATTTTTAAAACCTCTAAAGCAACTCCTCAAAACTAGAAACTACCTAGAAAGAAGAGATAGAACAATGAACAGCAACCGTAGTAGATAAATAGAGATGAGATAATATAATAAGAAAAATAAGGCAACTCTGCTTTCTAGCTACGTCCTCCTGTTTTTATATTGCACTGTGGTTCATGAGATATACCTTCACGCGCATGCCATGCGTGCATGGAGCAAGCACCACCTTACGTCCTTGCCTTGCTTCCGACGGCGGCATCGTGTGTTGTGATTTGTGGTAGTGCGAGTGCTGGAATTCCTAAACGCGTCATGTCGTCGCACCAAAACAAAAGGGAAGCAGGGGCCGTGAGAAATACGTACCAATCAATTATACCGGAATACCGCATGCAAGGACCAGCTGTATCCAGAAAGGAAAGATACCGCAGTCTTTTTTTATAATGAAAATAAGCTTCTGCCACGCAACGATTTATCATCGACCTAATTATCTCGACAGTTATAATTTCGAGCATCTTTTTAGGGTATGACGGTCTTTACATATGGTTTTTTTTTCAAACTACTTATTTGGTCAGTGCGCATGATGTGGTATGAACAAACATAGCGAAACAGATGGAGTAATATTGTTGATCCCCCTAAATTTTTAAAACTCCTAAAGCAGCTCCTCAAAACTAGAAACTACCTAGAAAGAAGAGATAGAACAATGAATAGCGATCGTAGTAGACAAATAGAGATGAGACAAGTTAATAAGAAAAATAAGGAAACTCTGCTTTCTAGCTACGTCCTCCTACTTTTATATTGCACTGTGGTTCATGAGATATACCTTCACGCGCATGCCAAGCGTGCATGGAGCAAGCACCACCTTGCGTCCTTGCCTTGCTTCTGACTAGGGCTGGACCAAAAGCTCGGGCTCGATGAGCTACTCGAGCTCGGCTCGAGCTCTCGAATGCTAAACGAGCCGATCTCGAACCCGGTCCCAAGCTCGAGTCTATTTGTGTTGAGCTTGAGCTCGATCCCGAGCCTTCATCGAGCCCAATCGAGTCTGAATAATTATCATTATATAGCATATTTCTCTCTTTAAATCTAATTCTTCAACCAATTCGAGTCGAGCTCGAACTTGAAATAGAGTCCAACCGAACTCATATAGTCACATTTCCCCTTAAAACAGCACAAATCCCTTCATTCGAGATCAACCGAGCCGATCTCGAGCCTAGTCGAGCTTTCATCGAGCTCGATCTTGAGCTTGACCGTAAGCTCGATGCTGATTCGAGCCGAATCCGAGCCGAGCTCGAGTCTAATCAAGCTCAAGCTTTGATAGTCTAAGCTCACTTAGGCCTTGTTCTTTTCAGCGTATCGTTGCATTCGCGTATTATTGTAGCAAATTTGAGGTCCCTCGAAAAACGATCTAAAGATTATAAAAAAAAATAGTTTTAAGATCTTTGGAAGGATTACTAAAAACCACGAAAAAATAGTTACAAATTATCACAACATATAGGCTATATAAAAACAATAAAATTTGCTACAGTAACATGCAACAATACGTAACGCCGAAAAGAACAAGGCCTTAGAATCAACTCGAATCCACCCCTTCTTCCGACGGCGGCGTCGTGTGTTGTGACTTTGGTAGTGCGAGTGCTGGAATTCTAAACGCGTCATGTCGTCGCTCCAAAACAAAAGGGAAGCAGGTGCCGTGAGAAATACGTACCAATCGATTATACCGGATGTAAGGACCGGCTGTATTCAGAAAAGGAAAGATGCCGCAGTCCTTTTTTTATAATGAAAATAAGCTTCTGCCACGCAACGATATTTATTAACGATCAAATATCTCAACGGTTATAATTTCGAACATTTTTTTATAGAAGATGACTGTCGGGGATAGAATTACGGTCTATTGCCATGGCCCCTCCCTGACGGCCTATTCGAACAGCCTACTAGGGCCCAACTCCCTAGAAGATTCTATCTGGCCCATGTGCATCCTGCCGAACAGCTTCCTGGTTGGCATGATGCGTAACGGCCAAGGCTTCCTGTTTGAATCCGACTCGAACAGAGTTCTGCACGACTACGTGAAGACCCGGACGTTGGTTTCCCGAATTGGAATAGAAGTCGTGATCCCTAAGAATTGGAGTATACCTTATCTACCTCGAGATGTATTTGGCATGTACTGAGTTCGTTACGATCTCGTAGTTAGCCCGGCCCGATATTCCTCGGTAGGATGGTTCATCTACACTATATAAACAGGGCCCCTACAGCGTGTGGAGGGGACCAGAGGCTAAGAGCTTTCGCATTGTCGCATACTACTCGCCGAGACTTGTTCATCTCGTCGAGTTCCACCTTGTAATTCTCTTTGATATAAAAGAAAGGCTGGACGTAGGGCTATTATCTCTCCTGAGAGGCCTGAACCAGGATAAAAACCCCTGTCTCCTGTTCGTTGCTGTTCGTGGTTGTTCGGCGTGTCTCCTATCTCCTCTTTGAAGAACCTTGGTTGACTTGGGTCGATATCCCAAACCGT